>JABFFI010000792.1:0-12555 GCA_013623725.1 Fusarium robinianum | reverse complement strand
GAGGGGGGAGGAGGAGGTTGATTGAGGGAGGGGGTGAAGACGGGGATGAGAGTGTGAGGACTGCGAGTACTGCTTCATTTGGGATTGGGATCTTGATTTCAAGGTGAGGGTTTTGTTTCATTGCTTGTTGATAGAGGGATGGATGGTGACAGATTCATTGTAAGAGTGGAGGGTTAGTGCTAGTATACGGATGGGATTCCGAAACACGACATATAGGTATTAGGCAATGCGCAATGCAGAATGAATATACGCTTTAGGAATTAATTGACATTTCTTTTACAAGCCTACTGTTTCTATGTGTACTACTCCAGGTTGTCTGTTCCAAGCCATGCGGGTTACGAGTGCAGAGTCTCACATTGTCTATTTCATAAGAATCGCCCGCATACCTACCTGTATTGGGGGTGCACAAGAAAAGGGTGCTCCCCACGACTTTTGAGACAATTCTCGCATGCGTAAAATGACAAAGGGCACTCACTCACTCATCAGACGTAAGACTTGACAGTGGTGTCTTGGTGGGTTAATTGAATGAGAAAAGGGGGCTGATTGTCTCGGAAGATGTAACAGAGAGATGGTGAAGGATGAAAGCAGCTAGTCAAGCGGTAGGCGTATGCACTTAGGTGCGAATGCAGGCGGAGTCTATCTAGATGCTTTCAACGAACTCCAATCCACCTCTTTTCTTATAATACTTTTGTTCTGCAGGGTTAAATTCTACTGGATCTCGTTGCATCGCGTCCGGATCCCGGGGGGCGGCGTATCGCGCGCGTGCTAAGCGCCCTTTGGATGCAGATATGGGAATGTCACTGTCTAGGTAGACGAAAATAGAAGACGAGTCCAGGTGTGTCAAGTCAAAATTTGATGCGGAAAAAGAAATCAATCTTGGGGGGGGAAGATGAAACTTCCGGGGGGAGGGGGTTTGTCTGCGAGGTATCCGTACACTGTAGGTAATGTCGTGTGCATAGGCGCCCTGCGACGCGTTGAGGGGGGGGAGCCAGAGGTTCTGAAACGTGCTGTTTTTCGTATTTCTGCGGCTGAGATTTGATGAAGACGGGAGGGAGGGATGGATAGAGAGGAAGAAGGGCGATATTATGGGTGGACTTGAGAGAGTTCAAATCTGGTCCATATCCTAGGCCCGCAAACGACGTCACACCTCTTCCTTGGTCATACTCCCAATGTTTAATCCTTGATTTATTCACTTGACTTGTTAGGTAATCAATCGACCCGATGCAGATCCCCTGGAATCCTTCCATTCTTCGCTGACGAAAAGGCTCGCTGACGAAACGCCGGTCATGGCAAATGGAAACTTCCTTCTTCCCAGCTGCGTCGTCGATACTCCTAGCCCGGTACTTATCCTTCCCCTCCCCACTGTTAACCACTCCCACTAAACCCCTCACACAATGACTATCGTGGCGTAACACTCCAAAATGTATCTCACACCGCCCCCCCATCCCCCTTCCCGCCGGTTCCGTCCAGGGGCGCTCGCCGCCCGGAGCCGGAACTCCAGGCCCCCGCCCTCCAAAAGTCCACTAAGGCCTAAAGCGGGTTTCCACTGAAGATGATGAACGGACAGTCCGCTGACGGCGCTGCATCACTGCTAGAAATGGTCCCCGGCCAGAGCCCAGAGCCCGGCTGGACGAGTTTCCCCCCCATGGATGGCCCGTCATCTGACAGGTCCCAGGAACCCTCTTCTAGACTTTCAGGGCTCTCTCTCTCTCTCTTCCTGCATCCAAGGAATGGGGGAACTTGGGCGGGCTTCCTTTGCTCTCAACTGAATTTCTAGGTACCTATCTTCTTCCTCTGCTTTTATATGCGCTTGGCGCTTGTCGACAAAGACATCTCTTCCATTCATCTCTTTTTTTTCCCTTTCCAAACTTGTCTCGAGTCCCTTTTATCTGTTGATCCTCGTACTACACTTGCCTCTCCCTTTTTTTCTTCTTTTTCCTCGCCTTCTTCTTTCTTTCCCTCCTCCTCGGACCCGAAAAAAGAGAGGCGATAGGTACCTTGGGTGTCCAGTGTGTGTGTGGCGACATCGCGTGGGCCAAGGCCTGAGCCTCTCTCTCTCTCTCTCTCTCTTCCTGCTCCTCCACACTTCCGCTTCCCACTAACCAACCACCCTCTCTCAATCCATCCTCCTCCTCCGCCTCTCCTCCTCCTCATCCCTCCTCTTCCGCACCACAATCCTGCGACTTCCATCCTCCCGTATCCTACGTCTCCCCCCTCCGATACAAGGCGCTCGTTTCTCTCATTCACGCCCGCGCGACGCGATTGATTCTCTCCTCCCCCCGAATGCTCCTTTCGCGGCGGTGACGCCGTCTTTCACCACCACTACCACCCCCAGCATCGAGTCGTGCCCGTGCCCGACCGACCGAACCGGCCAATACGAGACGACTCCAAGGCGATACGCAATCCCGCACACACTCTCTCCCCAACCGCCCAGAGAGGGAGAGGTCGCTCAACCACAAAAAAAACCCAGCTGCGTCCCATCATGGGGTTCACTTCGTCCCCGTCGTCCGCTTTTACGGGCGTCGTCATCGGTCTCGTCTCTTCCTTCGGCTCCATTATCCTTATCGCCCTCGTCATATTCATCTTTTGGGTATCTGGCTGCGCTAGCACCGGCAGAATCATTCTCGATCGACTCGGTCGACCCGGCGAATATGACGATGAGCAAGCATTTGCCCGCGAGGAGAATGAGGCCCTCGAGTCCATGGACGACATGTCACGGCAGGAATATTTGCGAGCAAAGGGTAGGTTCCCTCGTCGTGTCCTTGTCGCATGTCAACGCTGACGTATACTTTTCTCTCCAAATAGCCTGGGTCGCTGCGAACCCTCCCGAGTCTATGCCCACGGATATCTCGCTCTCGCAATACCTAGCCATCCAAGAAAAGGGCGTCTCCGCCTGGGAGTTTGAACCCGAGCTTGAAATCGCCAACTGCTTTGTCGAGGGCCGCACAGAAATCGAGTTCTTCGACTCAGAATGTACCGTTCTGAGCAACCTCCCTGTCCCGAAACAGAATGACGTCTACTATTGGGAGGCCAAGATCTACGAGAAGCCCGAAAGCACTCTCCTCAGCATCGGCATGGCCACCAAACCTTACCCTCTCTTCCGGTTACCTGGTGAGCTCCCTCGTCCCACCCTGCATCCCCTTTCAACCGTCGTCAGCTGCTAATTCTCGGTTCAAGGCTTCCACAAGTACTCCGTCGCGTACCAGTCCACCGGATCCCGCCGCTACAATCAGCCCTTCAGCTCTACACCATATGGGCCTCGCCTGGTCCATGGCGATGTCGTCGGCGTTGGCTACCGTCCCCGGACGGGCGCTGTCTTCTTCACTCGGAACGGCAAGAAGCTCGAGGAAGTAGTCCACGGTCTCAAGTCGCAAAACTTCTTCCCTGCCATCGGCGCCAACGGACCCGCCATCATTCACGTAAACTTCGGTCAGGCCGGATTCGTCTTCATCGAGGCCAACGTCAAGAAGTGGGGACTCGCTCCCGCAACCGGTAGCCTGGCACCGCCGCCGCCGTATGGCTCGGAGCAGGGTAGCATTCTGTTGGAGACTGGCACCAAGGATGCCTTCACCTATCCCCAGGGCCAAGGGCGAGGGCACAGCCATTCCGTGACAGCGAGCTCTTACAACACGCATAATCCCTCCAGCAACCTCAACCCCCATCACGGACACGGACGAACACGTAGCGGTAACTTCCGAGTTCTCCCCCCGACGAGTCCAGGCCCAGTCAGGAGCCCAACAGACATCTCGCTGGCCCGCTTCGTGCCAAACGAGGAGAATGGCGAAGCTAGCAGCAGACCCGGACCTCAACAGGAAACTCACGAGCAGAACCCCCTAGATCTGCATCTCGAGGACACCACGAATCCCCCGCCCGAATATCAGAGCCCCGACCACTCCGGTAGCGAGGATGGTCGGAGGTATAGCACTGACAGCGAGAACGCACCCTTGATTCGGGTCATCAACCGGTCTCGAGGAAACTCTGCCGCTACTGTCATCCCACCTGGCCAGAACCCCAATCAGCGACAACCGCCAGTTCCCAGCTACAGTGACGCCGTACGACAAGGTGCTGGCCGGCACAGGAGCGATAGCGCACGATCACGACAGTCAGAACACCCCAGCCTGTCCAGCGATTCAAGTCAATCGAGCGATGCGAGCAGCGACACGACAGCATAAACGATAGATTGACCGAAAGGCCATCGACTTGGCACGATGTGTGCCTGATATACCCACGGCAGGATCGTCAAACGCAGGGTCCAGGTCGAACCCGACATCAAAGACGAAGGAAGCATGATTTCAACTACCTCTTTTTTTCCCTTGCCAATTTTCTGTGAGGCGGTGCCCTGGAGTAAGCGTCGTCGCAAAAAACATGATCCCTGGAGTTTGACCGGAACGACTTTTTTATCATACACCCCCACGAACGTCCCCCCTCCTCCCCCCCATATCAGTTCCTTTTTTGTCTCGTTTTTATCCATCGGTTCGCATAGGCGCCTCGGAGTTATTATATAGCATACGCCGGACGCCCAACCCCGGGGGAGAATAGGAGGTTCTTCTCAAGAGCACAGTCTCCTGCGTCATCCTCGCCTCACCCGTCCTATGTCCTTTTTGTCCAGCTATCTCGGGTCTTCTAGACGGGTTACAACGGGGGATCTATCCCCTGTTATCTTTCCCTTTTTCTTGTGCGGTGTGGTGCTCTTTCTTGGGAAACTTTTGTCGGGTTCAAAGGGGCGGTATATGACATTCGGTTGGGGGGGGGTTTCTCTGGAAATTTGGGAGAGGGTTGGGAAGAAGGGCGACGGGGCGAGAGGGGAAGGAATTAGTGATACCATCAGCCTGACGAACTGCGCTCCTTTTCATTGTTCTGTTGCTATAGGAACTTGTTTTTGTGTTGTTGTTCACGTTGAAGAGAAACACGCCTACATCCATGATCCCCTGTGTGGTTCATCCTTCGCTCACCCAACTTACGTTTTGATTCGGTTCCCCTTGTATGACGTGAAGGTCAGTTAGGTTGGGACTAAAGAGGGTAGACGGAGTGGTGGCGAGATAGCATTGGATGGCGAATACTAGGCCCAGTCCTGTGCATCCCATGACTCTGTCTTACTAAACTTGTAGTTGCGTAGGTTGTTAGGTTGTTCCAAGTTACCCGTCTGCCTAACGTTGAGAGAACTGTGAATACCTTCAACTCTCCCACGACACGACGGATGTCCATGACAAAGACGGTCAGTCGAGTCCACAAGGACTTCATAGCAATTCAACTAAAAGAAACATTTACAAGCACACATATCACACGTCACGAAAGGAATTAGGAACCATTTAGTGTCGCGCATCCGTTCGATTATCAATTAATCTCCAGGCAAAGTTGCTTCAAAGCCCCAAGCAGACATCCAAGTCCAACAAGGCGATCCTACACAAATAATGCGCTCCAAAAAAAGAAAAAAAAAAAGAAAACGACCGAAAAAAAACACTGCAGAAACAGGCCAAAAAGCAGTCTATCCCAACGCGATGTCCCTCGCGTTTATCGTCCAACTCGGTTCAAGCGTACACACACATGGAAGCCTCTCATCATAGGCCAATCCAAGAAACAAAAATCAACAAAACGATCAAAAACATGCTTCTGTCCCGTAGTATCCCTTCGCTTCCGCAGCTCTGTGAAGAGGCGGTGCGGCAAAAAACAACAAAATCAAACATCGTGATCCAAATTAGATCAGAAAACAGCAAATCAACATGTTTCAAAACGCCAAACAAATGCTTTCCCATAACTCCCATCAACGCCTTGCTTTTTTGGTAGGTGCATAAAAACACCAACAACAGTCGCTATGCAATTTGGACAACGGTGCTTCCGTCGCCGTTGGCGTAATCCGTAAGGAGTGAATCTATACCGATGAAGTCGTAAATGTCGTGAGAAGGAGTGTCTATCGGGTATCATAGTAAAAGGAGTGTCGTTTTTTTCTTCTTTGCCGGGTATCATAAGGAGCGTCATAGTATAATTATACAACACATTATCTTTAGTAGTCGGTGTGCAATCGTAGTAGGGAGCGTAATCGTCTCGGACGTGGTAAAAAGGAGTGTCATGGGTCTAACAGGCCCCAAGAGGGCGGTGTCAAGGACCAGTGGTTGTGGTAGCGAGCGTCGAAAGGAGTGTGGAATACATGGCGTCTGTGTGTCGATTCGAAAAAGCAGCGAGCGCAGGGTAAAACAAATCCCAAGAATAAATCGACAGCAAAATGACTTGTAACGATGGATGGTGGAATCGAAACCGATCGAGGTTGGGTGAATTAGGTGGCTCTTCGTCGGTTCTTGTCGTCGGGGGTATGCATCAGGGGTGCCTGCGCCAGCGGAGACTGCGGGTGCGGTCCCGAGGACATCGATGCGGTGTGGCGGTGTCGGGGGAGCGGCGTGCTCGCGGAGAGGGGAGACTCGGGAAGGGGAAGCATGCCGAGTTGCTCAGGGTTCATGTACGGAGAGGGAGCGCTCGTGAGCGAGGCCATATAGTAAGACGGATCCTCTGGAGGTGGATATGTCGGAGTGGTGGTCATCCTGGGTGGTAACGGTCAATCCCCTATTGTTCCTCGAGTAAAAAGCCGGTGGCCGCCTTGAGAAGCCTAGATCCACACGGTCTGGACAGGAGTCACGAACCCGACGCCGTAGCTGTGGTGAGGATCGTTGACCATGGCAGGCGCTCCTCCATGAAGGGCGTGCATGTCCATGTCATACGATCCATAATCTTCCGTGTCACTGTAAGCGACGGAGCCCTCAAAGGTCGAGGAGGCCGGACTGTACGCTCCCGTGTAGGCCGGGGATGGAATGTTCAGGTACTGCTGGCTGGGGAACGGCGAAGAGAGAATCAGGGGGCTGACGGCGGCGGGAGGCGGTCCAGACGCGTTGAGCATCGGCATCTCCTCGGCACTGTAGCTGAAGCCTGGGTTCCCATATGGCATGTACGAGTCTGAACAGGGCGGCATCGGGATCTCCTCATGGACAACAAAGTTGGGAGGGTTGAACTGAGGAAACGAGGGGGTCCTCTCGGGGTTGATCCAGCCCATGCGGGAACGGAACTCACTAACGGTATCGATAGGAAACTCCATGAGTGTCAGGGGAGTCTGAAGCTCGCCCTCGACGCCACCAGAAACATTGATGGACATGAGACGACGAGCGATCTCCTCGACCGGCGAGATGGAGAGACTGCCAAAGTAGGCAGCGCCAATCTCGGGGAACAGACGCTCCATGAGCAGAGCCACAGTGTAGAGGTGAGCAATCACAGTCAGCGAGTTGGGAGAGCCGTGGTAGTTCTGAAGGTAGCCAACAGGCATCCAGAAAAGCCAGGTCCTCAGGGGCTGGAGACGCTCGAATTGCTGGGCAATAGAGAGCGTAGGGCTGATCTTGCGGGAGCCCCGGAGGAAACCGATGAGATGCTGGATCTGAGTGGTATCCTCTTTGTGGTGCTTGAGATGGGCTTCAACTCGCTGGATCTGCTCGAGAGTCCGCTGGTAGGCCTCCAGATCCTCAGGCCGGGGCTGGCTGGGCCGGTGGTCCTTTCCGGGGGATGGAGGGGCCGTGGGAAACGTGCTACTCTCGGCAATGAAGTCTCCAAACTGGGATTCGTGCTTCCAGGGGTCCATAGCATCGATGACCTGCTTGTGGGTTAGAAATGCCTCTAAAAACAAAGAAGGACTTGGTCAACTCACCGAAGAGGTTCCCTGCATCAGCTGGGTCCAGCTTCGCCTAGGGAGGAGTTAGTATGTGCAGAATGCAAACCGCGCTTCTAAACTTACCAGTCGGTGGCTTGCCAGGAAAGGACAAGGGACGCCGCCAGGATGGCATCAGAAGTATCCCGAGAGAAAGAACTGATGGCTTCCTGCAGGCCCTTGAGAGCGATTCCCCGGTGCTCGTAGGCCATGCTGCCGACCAAGGGGCAGTCGGTGAGGAAAGCAATGTGCATGGCGGAGAAAGCGAGCAGGGCGTGCATGACGTAAGGAGTCGTCGCGCCGATTCGGAGGAGACTAGATGATCGATATCAGCTTATCGGCTCAATGGAGACTCTCGTTGGAGAGGCGGCTTACGTCGGGATATGGCGAGTCCACAGAGTAAAGTTGTTGGCATCAATGGTAGCCAGTTGGTAATACAGGCTAGCAACGTGATAGATCAACCGGAGGTCCTCGACCGAGTACATGTGGGGCATGGGAGCCGGGTAAAGACCCAGACTCGGCAGCGGGAAGATGCCTGTTCTTTGCCACTCAGCAATGGCGGCTTCGATCTGGGGCGTCCACATCAAGTCGGGCTTGTCGGGAGTTGTGGAGCGGTCAGCATCGGGAACCTGCACATCGTTGTAGGGACATCGAATCTTGTGCTTGGTGCAGTTGCGGCTTTTGAGTTCATGTTAGCAGAATCGTTGCAGAGAGGCTTGAGGTTGAACCAACCATTGGGGAAAGTTTTCGTCACAACGGATGTGTCGACGTTTGCTAGATAGCGAATCACATCAGAAACCAGATCCTCTCCTGAGGAAATTCAAATGTATGTCGACATACCAGGTATCACATCCCTTGCGAGACTTGGTGTGGCTGCGGCGAGGAGGACCACCACCGGGACCGGCCATTGTGAAAGATTTACAGGTGAAACTGTAGCGAGAGACCTATCACGTCGCTGTGAGCACTCTATATCATTACCTGGAACAGCAATCGTGAACACATACGAGAAGTCCACAAAGACGAGCTTGTGGACGGGGAGCGAGCGTGGTTGATTCTCTACTCAATCGAGAGTTGCGTCTCGATATTGACTCGGTGATTCCAAGTCAATTGAGGTTCGGAGAGAGGTTTGCTAAGGTTGGAAGACTCGGGAGGCAATGGGCAGCGAGAGTCGAGGCGTGAGGTTTGGAGAGCTAGTCGCGGCGACAATCGACAGACAGGACGAGTACGGCGACGATTCCACGTTCAATAGCGAGAGCGATTAGACTGGAATGCTCGAGGAGCTCTACGAAGCTGAAGCGAGGTCTCGGTGATAGGTTCGACACGGAATACTAGTTCTGAGGCCAGATCTTGCTTGGTTGGGCCGTGGTTCGTTGGTATGCTTTCTCTTCTTTTCCACCTTCCTGGGTTTGGCGGGGGTAGCGAGCGTATGTGGTGACTTTGTTTGATTTTCTTTTCTCTTCAAGACAGCTTGAAGTTATCCTGGGAAGCGAGCGTAGGTGCGCAAAGGCTGAGGTATCAACTAGAGGCTGAGTCGAGGCATGGGCGTCCAAGCCAGGATTGCGAGGTTTGGGGTGCCTCGTCGTCGGGGGCCGGTTGGAGACGGGAGCTTGCGACAGGACGTTCTAGCGCGGGCTTCTTTATCCTCTTGATGGTCTTTGCACTGAAAGCGACGGTTCTTCGACGGTCCACAAATTGGGAAACGATCGAATGTCCCGGGATTAGGGAGGAAAAAAGGGTATGGAGAGAAGATGGATTATTCAGAAACAAAGCACCAGTAAAGCGAGTGACAGGAGTCAACGAGGACTTCCTAAAGGGGGGAGGTGAGGAGGAGAAAAAGCGAACGTGGGGGAGGGCGAGCTGTTGGTTTGGAGATATGTTGATGATGGAGCATAGAGTTGACAAAAGAGGATCGAAGGAGGGGACTCGGGAAGGAGCTGGGGAGGGCAGCCGTTGTTAAATACAAGGAAGGCAGGTGCTGGGGACGAGCGGCTGGGGGAGCAGCAACCGGGGGGAGTGTGTGTGTGTGACCGGGGGAGTGGGAGCAGTCTCCTACATGGAAACCCAAGAAGGGAAGGGACCCGGGCAGGAAGGAAGGCTGTGTAAGGTAAGGTAGGGACGGGAAGGAAGGTCAGGTAGGTGTGGTCAGGACGGTACGTTTGTGGCCATGTGTGCGTGCCTGTGCTGTGTCTTCCGGGTCCCAAACAAGACAAGACAAAACCGGACCCAAGAGTGAGCCGAGTCAAAGAAGAGCAGAGCCGTGGACTGGACTGCGGGCTTGACTGTGGAGAGTGGGCGTGGGCACCGGGACTACGGCAGCAATGGGTCCCCCATGAATCGGATGCTGGATGATGCTGGGTGAACGAGGGTAACGGTACGGAGAACAGGTACCAGCCTGTGAACATACTATTCGTACATGTAGGGCGGCGTAAGGTGGTTCCGCGCTGTACTGCGCTGGGCCTGACGAGGGAGAGACGCTAGGGACTTGGGGGGGGGGGGGGGGGGTGTGGCTACTGGTCCCACAGCTTCGAAACAGGGCTCTATGTACCATGAAGCATCATCCATGGCTGGTCTTTGTCCCAAAAAAGAAAAAGGGAAGGGGTTGTCCAAATCCCTGGGCATCTGTCATTGGAGAACGAGAGCGTATGGCCCATCGGCATCAACATCCATCCTACTACTCCGCAGGTACGTAGTAAGTAGGTTAAGGGCACTGAGACTCTCAGACTAGAACCTAGCTTACTATCCGGATCTACCTATCCATACTACAAAGTACGTAGAGAACAGAGGAGGCGGGGGGTAGGGGAATAAACAGCCAAACAAAGCATGGCAAGACGGTAAGCTGCTCCGTATGGCAAAGATGGATCCATACCTCAGGATGGCATCGATCCATACCTACCGTTTGCTTGTGCTATTTTGGGGGACTGAGATTTGTGATGGTCTCGGAAGGGTTGCTGGCCTGCCCTGTGCTTTTTTGGTGAGGTTGGTTCACATCTGCTCTCGTGGATCGACTCGAGTCCAGTGGGAGAAGAGTCTCATGCCGCGGGGCCGTCCACCGCAACCAAAGCTCGTCCCATTCCCAATCAACCACCCCCGGGCAGGGCAGAGAGAGGCGGGGGAGATGCAACAGCGGGTGACAGTGAGTGGTGGGTGATGGTGGCGGGCAGTTGACCACCATCTTCCAGGGCTACCTACTCATCGCCCCCCCCTTCAAGCCAGTGTGCAGCGTTTGGTTCGGGTGCCGGTGGGCTCTATTTCCAGTTNNCCCCCCCCCCCCCCCCAGGCACTCATAAGTGGCTTGACGATGAATGGATCAGTCAGCGGACTGGCCGGCAGCCTGAGGTGGGCAGGCGACAGCGAGAATGGGCTCAAGCGTGGAAAGGCAGAAGAAAACAAAACCACTTGGCCGAGGCAGCGAGTGGAGGGCCATGACGCACATGAGCTGGGGTGTCTCATGGTAGCGTCCGTTGTCCGCGATCCGCAGGAGCGAATGGCAGGAGAAAGTTCCACGTCGGACGGACTCCCCAAAAAGGCACCCGACACTCGATAGATCTGAGTGACAAAAACAATACGTAACTGAGTAAAAATAACTTTAGAGTCCGTGCTTTTTTTTCTTCCCTTTTCGTTGCCATCGGTTTGGCCCCACAAGTTTTCCTTCCCCAGCTCGCAACTCGCTCGCTCAACTCGCTACTCGTTCACTGGAACAAATCTCCCATTCCCGAGCTTTTTGTTTCTATTTTGCTTGAAGCTAGCAAGGAAGCTCGGGCCGTTCTTCCCACTTCATCATCCCTATCAACTCGACCCCTTTGCTGACGCTGTTCGTCCGCGCGGGAATGTAGAGCATGGGCGTGCGTGGGGAGGAGTGCGCACTTTGGGGAAGCACCGGGTGGGAGTGTGTCTGGTGTTTGTGTTTGTGGTTGGCGGGCGGGCTCGGGCGGCGGTGGACGGTGGGCGGTGGGCGGTGGGGAAGCGTCATGGACGGGCAAACCGGGGCCCGGTAGTTGAGGTGGGAAAGTAAAGGGCCAAAAAAAAAAAAGAGTGAGAAAAAAAGGCCCAGAGGCCATGAGGCCAGGTCAGGGCAGCCCTTTCGAAATAGCCACAAGGCCATCATCATCCATCGTTCATCTGCAACGGTGATAGGGGGAACCAAGGCAACCAAGGGGGATGACAAAGAATAGTGAGCCGAGCCCAAAGCATGCCCATCCTATCGCTGGACGCATCCTCCAACCCAACTCCCTGGCCTACTTCGTACATACCTACCTACAGGCCATTCATTTCTTCTTCCACTGCTCTTAGTGCTACGTGCTGCTTTTTTGGAGGGGGCCACCGCATTGCATCGCAGCACCATCTCAGTGGACAGGCAGGATTCACAGAGGCTTGAAAGATGGAGACTGGTGTCTAAAAAAGGCATCGAGATAGCCGTGTAGATGCTGGAACGTTACTTACGGTCCGCCCGCCAGCGCCTCAACTACAGGTGTACCTGCACCGGGTCCCTTTTCTCTTCTCTGGTTTGTTCAACTGTCTCTCCGATGCTCTGGTCTGTGTCGCCTTGCGTTTGCCTCTGCGTCGCCTCGCAGGTGAGACAGGGCCACTGAGATGCCAGAAGCGCAACGTTCAGCGAACCTACATACCGCCCCCCACCCCCCTTCAGACGTCGCGGGTCCCGTCCAGCATTTCTCGGTTGAATTGAAGCATCCATTATCGGCATCAGCATAAGCATAGGCACCCTAGTTTAGAAATTCCCGTCATCCTTCGCATCTCGCCATATGCCCTCGAAGAGACAATACGTGTTGCCGCAAAGCTGCTCGTACCCAAAGTCTCTCCTTTCTCAAGATCTTCCCGTACATTCCCCCCTTCCCCCCCCCCCCCCCCCCCCCCTC
>JABFFI010000790.1:0-18713 GCA_013623725.1 Fusarium robinianum | reverse complement strand
GGCGGTGGTGGGGCGCTCGATTTTGATGACGCGGGCGCCGAGGTCGGCAAGTTGGCGGGTGCAGAAGGGGGCGGCGATGGCGTGTTCGAGACTGATGACGGTGATGCCATCGAGGGGGAGGTGTTGGGTTAGTAATGTGTTGTTGGTTGAGTAGTTGTGGTGGAGAGGGAGGCGGTTGTGGGTGATGGTGTTTCTGCCCTTGGTAAGTGAAGCGATGAGGCGGGATGCTGGGAAATGTCTAGAAGACATGTTGAGGAGATGTTGTAGTAGGACGCTCCGAGTCTGGCCGCCGTCGAGACTGGGAATGAGTTCGAGACTGTTGACCAACTCAAGTGGTGATGGTAGTCTAGTTTCGAACTAAGGAAACTGGACGAGTAAAGACTATGTATAAAAAAGCGTAAGCTACATTCAATCGTCTATCGATGATACTGTAATGTGAATATATACACGTAAAACGCTGTCTCTCAAGTCGGCGTCTTCCCCGCGGTGTGAGTCGGCTATATGTTCAGCCAACCACTCCCCGCATCCATCCATGCCAGATGGACAGCGCCGATCTATCGAGTAACTAACCTCCTCTCTCTATAATGGTGTCTTGTACATGAAGTGAAGTAAGAACAAAAATGCTAGAAACACGCTGTGTGTGTACAGTAAGTGTGCATAAAGAAAACAACTGTTGTGTGTTCTTCATCTCGGCGACGATAACATTGCTCACCCAGTTGAACAAGTCAAAGAAAAGAAAAGAAAAAAGTGATCGCTGTAAAACCGTCCAGAACGCCTCGTGTAAATCATCTCGCTCTTATCCCGTGGTGGTGTCCTTTTATTTTCCTTGGTGTCTTGTCTTTTGAGGATCTGATCCGGCGACATTGCGGCGTCTGAGGCCCAGGGTCGCGACCGTGTTGGGTGCATGTTTCCAGCATCCCAGGTCGGAGGGAATGTCGATGGCGAGATGTTGCTCGTGTCATGTTGCTCGCGGGACAAGCATGAAGTAGCGCAATGCAAGGGCCATCGAGATATCGCATCATCATTGCATAACAGCCTGGACACGTTCATGCAAGAGCGCGCGCGTGCGCGTTGAGTGTTCGACGAGAGCTGGGATCCCTTCCCTCAGACGATATCCAGTGGTCGCTACTACCTGTTACTAAGACCGTCGCGAGGGGCGATTCCCATGGCTTGTCTCAGAGACGGCGATAATGAGTCCGACGAGTCCCTCCGAGGCGCTCCCCCTTGTCCCCAGCTGCCGTCACCTCTGCGCCCTTCTGACGCCCCATACGTTGGGGGAGGCATCGTAGGTGTCTGTCGGGGTTTAGGCGTCGGCGCCATACCGTAGTCGTCCAGCTCCTGGAGACCCTTCACGTCCTCAAGTTCGTCAATCTTGGTGCGTCTCCGATGGAGGAAATAAAGAAAGACGAGTAAAGCGCAGACGACGACGATGCTTTGGCGGGGGGATGTTAGACAACGGGTTGGTTTCTCTTGATGGCGATTTGATGGCGGGAAAGCGACCTACCTAACGATAACGAGGATGATGACAGTTGTTTTGGACGACATGGCGGGTTTTTCGCAGAGGTTCATATTCGGCTGGGGATGGCATGAATCGGAGGCTTCCGCTCGGGAGAGCAGTCGCGTGACGTCGAATCCTCCTATGACGCGGGTTGGAGGAGGCGCATCGCCTTGATCTGAATCGATGATCATGATGGCGGTTTCTCGAGGGTGTGTCGTGGGTGGGGGATAGATGCTGTCTGCGTGTGTGCGTACGATAGAATGAATGAATGTTGTTGTTTTGTCTGCGGACGGTTGAAGTTGGTTATGAATGGATTAGACGCATAAGGCAGTATCGTAGTAACTACTATGTAGGTAGGAAGGGAGAAAGAAAGAGACTAGGAAGAGAGAGAGAGAGAGCAGGATGTGACGACGGAAGACTTGATAACGGAAGGAGGGATTCGTTTAAAGAGTCAGCCACCCTCGACGATGAGATCCATCCATTCAGGAACCATGACAATGGATCTCCTTATTTCCCTCCTTCGCACGCTAACCCACGGACAAACATACCACGCAAGTTAACTCGACAAAACACCCGAAAGCTTTCGAATGTTTCAGAGGACTCAGCCTCCTCCCCCCTCCCCTCCCCTCATCATCCTTCCTCCTGCTCCTTCGGGGGGGGAAGCTTTGGGAACCCTTCAAGGGATCACCCTAGTCAGGGCAAGTAGGGTGGCCTCGTGACGGGAAACGACTTTTTTCGGGACTCGGGTCTTGTCAACGGTCCGGAGAGCGTCTATGGAAGGCTGTCTAGACCCTCATTTCGGGAGCATGGGGGGCTTGGGTAGCTCGTGACGGGCCGGAGTCGTCTGCCGATTCGAGGCTCTAGACCCAGCGGCGCAGTTATCTATACGAGAGACTATTTCCTGTGGACGATGGAAGAAGTATGGGGTTGAACATGACTGGCGTACCTAGTTCGTAGTGCCGAGGCTTCAACCACACCAAAAACCTAGGGGTTGTCTTGTGGTTCATGACCTCTAAAGTGGCACAGCGCATCGATTCAACATCTCGAAACAACACTGGCGTCCAACTTCATCAAGTTGAAACCGCCCATTCCGTTCCTCAAACAATGTAATTATCCTGTCATGGCTCCCTCGTGCCTCTCTGACACCCCCATATCCTGCCACAACCCCTGTCCGTGAGGAGAGGTTCATTAAACCAAGTGGGTAAATATCAATATATTTCCCACTAACATACCCCTGCCTAACCACCCTCCCGACGCGTCTGGTCCAGTCAGTTCCCCTTCCTCTTCTTCCTCTTCTTTTTCTTCTTCCTCTCCCGTCCATGTGTCTCACCCGCGTCTCCAGGCCAGTCCATGTCTCTTCAATCCCCAGATCAAGGGCACCTGGAACATGACTAGGATGGCGTAGATCGCGAATGCCCAGCCAGAACCAATGGCGCGGATGAGCGGATTGAAAGACGCCGTCCCTGCTCCAGCGCACAGGCTGCACCGCACGAGGCTTGAGAGCCGTTGCTCAACGGTGGGTGTTGTAGTCCGTGATGAGCGTCACCGTCATCTGTTTGGGAGGACCTATATTTAGTTACGATGATTAAGGACCAGGGCCAGGCAGGTGGACAGGCGTACCTATGACCCTGAACAACCCGGCAGTGAGACCTACGAGGACCGCATCACCAATATAGATGAGATGTGCTTACCAACGTCAGCCCCAAGACGCCGCCAGCAATCTCTCACAGGAATGATGGTCTCACCGTCCTAAACTCCACCACCAATCCGTAGCCAACAGTTGTCAATGCGGTCATCACCGAGAGCACATTCGCACCTTCGAGCCCGGCCTGTTCGAGAGGAAAGTCCTCCTCCATCATCTCGCTGACACAGCCGTCGTCACTGGCGCCAGATCCAGGCGACGACAAATGCGGCGGAAATTCCAGTCGATGAACTTGCCTACGGACTCATCACCCCCCTCATTCTTACCAACGACACAACAGCATAGACTAAGCGTAGCGGCGAGTTTGGGGGAGATGGCTGACGCGCCGACGGGGAGATAGATCAATCCTGCTTGGTGGTAGTTGAGGTCGTAGATTTGCGATACTGAGAGATGCGAGTGACATCTGGAGCGTCATAACGTTGACGTGTCTTCCCGTCCTTCTTCACACTGGCTCTCTCTGCGCCATTCTGATTAGAGTACTGACATATGTCAGAAGATTTGGGAACCGACAGCCTGACTCCTCTCTCGCTCTGGTCGGCAATGTCGCCCATGAATGCGGGAGCAATGCCCGGAAGATCTAAGTTTTCTACTCCAGTTCCCTATTCGTACGCTGTATTCCTCGCTATCGATTGTTTTATCACGCTTTTGCCTTCTTATTCAAGCAAGGATCAGTATCTACTACGGTTGCTCGAAGCAATCTGAAAACGAGGCACCGTAAGCTCTCTGTTTATAGATAATGCCTCGAAAGAGGGTAAACATTCCCATTCCTCTGTCCTGTGTAACTGTGCTTGAGACCTTCAGCTATGTATAGAGGTTTCCCCAAGATGGAACAACTTTGTGCCGAAAAAATGCATCTAATGACATAACTGATCATGCCGCTCATGGGTCGCCCTTTGCTGAAGGCATCGCCAACATAGATCCAACACAGATCCCTCCAGCCAGCCTCCAACTGGTCATCATGTCAGGGTATTCTCTCACCCAAGTGCTCCTGGCTTCTGACCAAGAAGCCTACTCTCGGGCAACTCAGTCCCCGTTTCTCCGTCTTGCCGCCAATGGCCAAGCCTCCAAAGATCAACTGGGTCGATGGTTGGCGAATGACAGATTGTACATTCACAGCTATGTCCGCGGCCTCGGCTGCCTGATGAGCTTCCTCGAGTACCCCGACACGGCCCCGCTGCCCCGTGAGGACCCAGGACCGACCACAAAGTTGCTTGACTGGACTATCGGTGCTTTGGTCAATATCCGCCGGGAAGAAAAGTTCTTCATTGACACGGCAACCCAATACGGCATCGAGATCAACCTCGAGACGCAAGAGAATGGACGGGTGGCGCAGATCGCCAAACTCGAAGGTCTTAGGCGCTGGGAGGCTCTATTCGGTTCCGTCTCGCCCGGCAAGAATGACAAACTCCCATGGCTCGAGGCTGCTGTTGTATATTGGGGAACGGAGAAGTGTTACCTGGATGCCTGGTCGTGGGCAAAGGCACAGCTCAGGGTGCAAAGTGACCCAAGCCAGGATGCAGATGGCGGGGCGTTGAGGAAGGAGTTCATCAATAACTGGACCAGCAAGGAGTTTGTCGAGTTTGTGGATGAGCTAGCACGTATCATCGATGACGCCGTTGCCGAAGAGATTGACCATGGTGGCGAGGATGCCAAAGCAGAGCTGATGAAGAGGGTTGAGGGGACGTGGATGGATATTCTGCTCGCGGAGGAAACATTTTGGCCATCCGTATAACTTGTAGTTACGTGCGAAATGAGACGTGGTGAAAAGGGTATCTGGAATTTTGATGCCATAAAGAAAGGTCTAGATTGAAAAACAATCTCCTGAGAACCGCCAACGCCGTGCCATGTAAGCCAATCGTTAACCGCATACGATGTCGTTGCTCCGTTGCTCTAAAATGCCGTTCGTCGCTTTCGTCCTGTGTACTTGGAGGTCGCCTTGACAACCTTGCCCTTGCGCTCCATCTGCTCCTTCTTCTTGACGATCCAAGCCTTGCTGCCCTTCTTCATCGTCGTGTTGTGGTTCTTGATGGCCTTTCTCGCGTCCATAATGTCGACGCCATCCATGCCATCAACCACGCCGGTGATGTCACCACCCTTGGCCTCTAGGGAACCGCCTCCCACGGTGAGGACCAGGTAAAGCTTGACGTTCTTGGTGCCAGGGTCATCTTCCAGGAGACCGGCGCCGAAGCCAGCCTTGACGGCGGCCTGCGTGATCATAAGTCGCTGCTGGTCGTTTTTGGGGTAAAATTGGCACACAGCCCGACCACCTCTCTTGAGGGAAGCGTAGAGACCGTTGAAGAATCGTGATAATCGTCCGGCGGGGGAGGTGTCGCTGGTTTCGGCGCTGCAAAGCCACTGGATAGCCGAGATACTGATGGCTGCGTCAAAGGTTCCTGCTCGGAAGGGCACGCCTTGGCCGATGTCGGCAAGCATAAGATCGCCCTCGACATCCCTCTGCAGCGCGATGTCAAGCATTGAGGGTGAAACGTCCATACCGACCCAGGTATGAGGGCCGCCTTCTTCAGGTTCAAGAGACGAGAGGATTTCGCCAGACAGACCACTTCCGCAGCCCACATCGAGAATGAAAGAAGGGGACTTCAGGTCGAGGAGCTCCAGCGCTCTCCTAGTCATCGACGCCTGAATATTCTGGATTCGAGAGCTTGTTGTGTACTTTCGGGCTTCGATATCGTCATAATGGACGTCGGCCGCGCTGGGATTTTGTGAGCTAGAGGGGCATCCAAGGCGGGGGTTAGAGGTGCGTACAGGGTATCTTCGGGACGAGACATTGTGGTGAGATTGTTTCTTGGGGATCTTTGGAATTGGATAAACAGAGACGATGAATAGATGCCCGTCCGATCACACGGCGTATTCTGTTGTTAGGCTGGTTGTGTTTTGTCTGCTCGTATCGCTGGTCTCTGGGTGCCGACTTTGAAGATTCCGACTTTTTTTTTGTGAGTGGGTTGTTATCGATAAGCATCCCAGCTTCTCCGGCGGGAAGGTACGGACGGACCAAGCTAAACTGCCCGCCCACCATGCACCCCTGAAGATCGGAACGGCAGAAGCTAATTCCGACAGACAGATATGCGCGAATCGCGATTGGCAAATTCTCACCCCTGAACGTGTCCTTTGCAAATACCTGAAATACCGAGGCGTTTCGTCGCCTTCTGCCCTCCTTTCCTTTCCCTCCACCATGTGAACTCAAATTTCAAGACACTGTTGAAAGCAACCATGTGGATTCTTCCTCTTGTTGGCTACGCCGGGAGCCTTTTCGGCTTCTGCTTCCTCACGCTCGCCATCGCATCTGGACTTTACTACCTTTCCGAGCTTGTCGAAGAGCATAGCGTCATCGCCAAACGGCTTCTGACGCGATTGATCTACACCGTCATCGTCCTCCAGCTGGCTCTTTGCGTCGTGGATGGTTTCCCTTTCTGGGCGACCCTCCTGAGCGTGGTGTCCCATGTCATCTACCTGGGCAACATGAGACGATTCCCATTCGTCAAGCTCAGCGACCCTCTGTTCATCCTCTCTTGCGGTATGCGCCATCGAGTTCAACTCGGGACCCGTCGGACTTTGGCTAACAAACTGCAGTTCTTGTTCTCGTCAACCACTGGGTCTGGTTCAAGCACTTCTCCCACACTCAGTCGCGAGCCTACCAACGTACTTCATACTTTGACAAGGTCGATGTGCCGAGCTTCACCATGATCGCCTCATACTTTGGGTTGTGCGTTTGGCTGGTGCCATTTGCTCTCTTCGTGAGCTTGTCCGCGGGCGACAACGTTCTTCCTACAATGGACTCGGAGCCGGCTCATGGGCTTGGGGGCAGGACCAAGCCGCAGGGCATGGTCAAGGCTGTTGTAGACCAGATCCGTGGCGTCATTGGGCAGATTTTCGGAACCTCGACGTCTCCCGGACTCGGTCGGCCATGAGAGTAGATCTCGGTGATGTTGGGATCAGCCAAGGCGCGAGAGACCAAGCACATGCACTAAGAGCTTCTTTGACATGAGAACTTCAATAATGACCCGAGTAAGTTTCATTATTTCTTTTCCACCAGCACCCTCCTACATGATGAACAAACACTACGCTAGATTGTATTTGACAAGGAACACCCTTGTATGATCCTTTTATTCATAGTTACTCTGACATTCCCCCTATCTGATCACTTTACTCCTGCCTCACTGTTTGTCACCAAAATACTGACTGACGTGTTTGCAAGATATTAGCCCTTGCTTGTTCCACCCAACGATGGAGATTGTGCCCCTGGGGAAAGTCTCGTTCCGAAGGAACAGCGTGAGCCGGAGCCGGTTCTTTGCCTACAAGGGTTAGTCTTTACTCTTATTCAGAGGGCTTATCCCAGCGTGCCTTGCTGTATTGTGGGTGTGGGCCGTTCACTTCCCGCTGCCCTGTGTGGCTCCTTGACCTGACACGGTCTCGTTCGATCTGGGGTGTACTTGCTGTCCCGAGACGGAATGTACAGGAATCGAGGCAATGCCGTTCCATGGTATTGCGTCCTGACTCTCTAGCAGCCATGCATTCAGTCGTTCGGAATTTTGGCTGCTCTGGTATATGAAGGCAAAGTGGGTGGTCGACTTCCCCCTTCGAGGCACTGTGATGCAGTATTGGGAGTCCATTGAATGATGGTGTTCATGGCCAGGCTTGCGTTGAAACTAGACGCGCCGGTCTTGATAGAGGGCGAGCAAATTGGGACCAGCTACTCTTATAGTTCGACTTATTGACTATTTCCAGGACCTGAAACGGCCTGGTGTTTGCCTTACCATTCTCGCCTGAATATTGTGCACTCAGACAACTGCAGGTTCTTGAATCATGAACCAAGAGCTTCTGTCCTAGGGTGGCTTCGTATGAGTGCGTCACCTTGTTTGTCGGATCCCTGAGACCTGAAGCCGGCCGGGCAAACGGAATCCATCCATCTGTCTCTCTCTTGGTTGGGTAAACAAGTCCTTTGCATGAGCCCCTTTGACCCCCATATTCTGCTTTGCACCACAAACATCAGCCTCGTATGTATCATGTGTCTGTCTGGTCTAGCAAGCCCTGGAGCAAGTATATCAGCCTCGTTATCATGAACCCAGTTCCATGGCCCTTGACAGCTTGCTCAGACTCTATTTGTCTTGCTGATGGGCATCAGCCACGATATGTCGGTGAGGCATCATTTCAACTGCGTCCGCGATCCTGGGGGATACTGCGCACAGATTGCTCGTGTGACGATTCGGCGAGCCAGGCAGGTGATGGCATGGGCATGGAAGTATAGGACTTGACCGTGGTGTCCGCCTGGGCGTGTGTGCCTTGCGCTTCCACAGCCGCCAGCTCATGTATGCTGCACCGATTTGGCAGCTTCATCGTGGCCCCCCTGTTCTTCTACAGAAGAACCCGTTCCGGCTCCCGACTCTGCCTCTTCTAGAACACTCGAAGACGTCCCCCCAACTGGGTAGTTCCGATCCTGCGGTAAAAGCGCTTGTTTCACTGCAGGGGAAAGAAGTCATTTGACCCAGATGAGGCGAAGATTGAGAATGCTGGGCTGAATTGTGGCGTGGATAATGAAGAAACGGACCATCATCTCGGTAACCAACTCTGGCCTATTGGTTGAAGAAGGATTACACAGTTCTACCCTTGTATGCTTCTGCCTGCGAGACTACAAACTCCAGGTTCATACCTGGCTGGCTCCCTCTCTGCTTTGTCGATATTCTCACTGCATTACGTCTTGTCCCCCGGTGGTACGGCATTCTCTTTCGACTCTCTCTCCCTTTCCCCGTGTCTCTCGCCGCTCCAGAACTTCTTGTCAACCTTGTCGTTAGGAGCTTGATTCCCGCGGTCATGCCCCTTTTCGAAATCCCTGTTATGCTCCTCCACCTCGCGCTTCTGCTCCTCGGTCAGGGTATCCGTCTGGGTGTTGCCCGGGATGCTCTGGTTCGTGACCTTTGGCTGCGGCGGTGCGTTTCTGGAGCTGCTCGATAGTCTCTCTCCGCCTCCGGTGCGGCCTTTTGCACTGCCGTCCGCGAGGCCGTCAATGAACCTTGGCTGGTCTCGGCGGAGGGGGACGGCGAGATGGAAAGAGCGGATGATGGGGTGAGTGAGGCGAGAGGGTATGCGGGTTGGTGAGAGGCGCAGGGTGGTGAAGAAGTGCATCTTGAAGATTCTCGGGCGACGGTGATGTGATTCTGGAGAGGTTTGTTTGTTGAGGGCCACGTCTTTGTTTGCCTAATGTTGGTGTGTGATGTTAGGAACACCTTGGGGTGAGAGTGAGTAGGTAGGTTATGTCGCCTCGTGGAGTTGGAGATGGTGACGTCAAGGGAATGACATCACGGACTTGCTAGATGAGCAATTGGAGATCTGGGGAACTTGAACGGAGCACGCCAAGCAGCTACATGCCCGTCATACAGCTAACTACCTAGTGTTGACCTGTGAGTTAGTTACAGTGACTCGGCGCTCCGCAATGCCTCGGCAACGAACTAGCAAACCTGTTCACAACATCGAAACAGAGGAATGTTTTGACAGGCTACGTTCGACTTCTGTCATTGGGGAGAACTATGATGAAACCAACAAAACTCCTCTCTGTTTATGGTATATCCTTCATCATGACCACATGCTCAGTGAGCTATCAAACCCGATTATTATTACAGAACTGCTCCAGCCAACATGGGCTTTCATTCACCCCCCTAAGGAGCTAGCCGAGCCATCTGCCACCCTCGAGGCATTTCAGCCTCGTTATCACTTCGATCCTCGAGCAACTGTTTGCCATCCCGCGCTAGCATGTTGCTCGTGATTTCTATAAACCCCGGCATCTCCGAGTATGGCCCGTTCATGACCCGCGCCGGATGGGCGACGTTGTAAACCGCTATCGCCAGGAATACCGGCAGGGCTTCCAGGACGTAAAAATACACCTCGTGCGTCGAGAGGGCGTTGTCCATGCGCCTGCCGCCTGAGAACTCGACAAGTCGGTATACGATTCGGACTGTAATCATGGCGAGTGACAGCAAGATGGCGCAGAGGAGGATTCCCCATGAGGAGGTGAAGAATCTCCAGATTCTTCGTCCGGCGCTTTCGAAATTGAGCACTTGTCGCTGGAACTCGATGCATAACCCGAAGAAGACGACGATTACGATCTGGTGCAGCGAGATTCCCGCCATGTAGACTTTCATCGCCCGGTGTTGTTCAGCTGGTGACGGTCCCGGACCCGACATGGCGGCGCCGACGAACTGGATGACGAAACAGACCATGTCGAGGCCGGTGAGTATCGCCGTGAGCGTCGTAGCGGGGACGTTGGCGAGGGAGCGGTTCGGAAGGAAGAAGTAGATCATGCGGCCGAGGGTCTTGTATGCGAATATCGTTACCCCTGGACGAATAGTCAGCGATGATGTGTCCCGCCCACTTGCGCTTATGGCTTATGTTTCGCAGGGTATGTACAGATTGGGGTTGTGAGGATGAAGATCTGGCTTACGAGATATACACCCTTGTTCTGTTGGTTTTTCGTGCTTATCATCCGTAGGAGAAAGCCGAGTGTCTCCCAGACACAAGCTGCGATGATGACCCAGCACCATCTCTGCAAGTATTCCGACCCATTAGCTCGGCTTCTTCACGGACACAAGAGCTGGTTGATGACAGACAGACCTTCTTATACGTTGCCGCCTGGAAGAGATGCACCGTTCCCAACGTCGCAAACGCCATTCCCACACCCACCGCCGCCGGGAAGCTCGGGTCGTACTTCCAAATCGCTCCGCACGATCCTGGCGGGACGTGTCCGTCGTCGTCTGGCCTTATGCTTTGAATACATGTTGGTTGGGCTACTTGGATGGTCTCTGCGGGGACTGTGATGTGCTTGTTCGTTACGCCGTCGATGGCGACTTGTCTGGTTTTTGTGGTTAGGGCGTCTGTTTGTTGTGCGGCTCGTGGGATGATGGTTGGATTGTGTCGGGAGAGTGTTGGTGAAGGGTGAGTTGTCGAGGTTGGGATGGTGGTTGAGAATGCTGTTGATGCTGTGATGAGAAGAAGCAGCGCTTTGGTGTTGAGAAGCATCATCACGAAGTCCCCCAAATTAAATCACGACAAACCCAGAAGACAACAGAGCAAAAAAATAAAATAAATAAACGCCGAGACACATCCTGCTTATATCTTCCCCCTTCCCATCATCAATCATCCTTCGCCTGTAGCAATGCCTCACGGAACTCCATCCCCCCGACGGTCCAAGCGAGGCTGAAGGATCTCACCCAAATCCCAATCCCCAACCTCGACCAACCAGCATCACCAATCCCGACCAGGGACCCCCATAACACTGGGCGGCCTATGGAGCACGGAGTACTGGAAGCCTGTTGACAATGACAACAAACAACGGGACTTCTGTTTCGAAACGACTCAGCCCTACCGCAGCAATCCTCCCCGAACCCGAAATGGGCGTAATTCCCCGAATATTTAAATTAACTTGTTCCTAATTATAGCTCCTCAAATTCGGACTTTGTTGTGATTGGAGGTCATTTATGAATGTCCTTCCGACCATCCAAGGACGACCTTTCTCAACTCCTGGTGTAGGCGCCCAAAGCATCATACCCGCGTCGCTCTTAATCAACGTCGACCCATACTCCCACGCCGACTTCTTAAGCCTCTCTTCGACAAAATACTCTCTTACTCTCTTCTCATCCGGGGGCAGCGACGCATCGGATGCGCCCGGGTCACGTCTCAATTCTTCTATCTTCTCCGGTATGAGATTCAGATCGTGTTCCACCTCCACGACGCCTTTGGATACTTCGTACACGAGCGATGCATCCCAGAGGGACTCGCGCGCGCAGGAGAGCTCTTTTAGGATGGCGAGGGCTTCCAGACGGAGGGGGAGGTAACGACACTTTATGATGACGAAGTGCAGGGGCGGACAGAAGCCAATGTCGAACATGAACTTGGGCTGTGCTGGGTGTCCCTCTGGTGTTGGTGATGCGTGGTTAGCTGCGACACTCCTCGCCATCTTGAGGAACTGCTCAAACTCGGGCTTGAAGACGTCGTAGCCCGTCTCCTTGGGCGTCAGACAATTCGTCGTCCACATCTTCCCCACGAGCCGACGCATCTTCAACGCCAATATCGCAGGATCATCGCTCCGAGTCTTACACGACCGCGAGCCGTTAAACCTAGCAAACGACCTCTCCCACCTATCCAGGTCGATAAGTATCCGATACTGCTCATCAACCAAGACAAACGGCACGCGGGCCCTGACGCCTAGCCGCAGACGGTACTTGGACCCAGCCCGCACGAGGCGTATGCACCGCACAAGGAGGAGGTCGAGCTTGTGCTGTGCCTCCAGGGGACTGTGGAAGGTTCCCTCCGGATCGAGGCTCTCGCTGGTCAGTGCTGGGAAGTTGGTGATGGTTCCGCCGAAGAACATGGGGAAGATGCTCATGTGGCGAAACACGGCTGCGAGCTTGGATGGCTTGGTGCTCGAGTTGAGAACCTGGACGCCATGTCGCGCATGTGTGATGGCGGCGTTGTGATCGTCGCGCAGGAACTCGATGCACACGAACAAGACGCACAACACCAAGACCACATCCACATCCTCCCCGGGCTGCAACACCAACCTCTTTATCGCCTCATTATAATGCCTAATGGCAAACCTATCATCCCTCTTCCCCCCTCCACCTCCACCCACATCCATCTCCATACCAAACCCCTCAAACAACGAACTGATAGCCAAGACAGCATGCGCAGCAGCGGGCTCAGAATGTGTCATCTGCGCAACAACGTGGGTCCAAAACGAGCCATCAAAGGGTCCCGAGAGCACAGGCGCAACGGCACGATGGAAGAAAGCTAGGCTGCGGATCTCGTTGCCGCCGTCGACGGGGGTCAAACGCGGTTGGGTACGGAGGAGGACGTCCCACGAGTATGAGCCCGCGGGGGGAGGACGATACCCGTCACAAGTTCGTCCTGTGGAAGTGCAGCGTTTGCACTGGGGCCAAGACTCGTCACACTTGACTTTGCGGGTTCTAGAAAGAATGCGGAGGGAGGGCTCCAGTGTCAGTCGACGCCGAGGGGATGGGGCCGAGGGCCGGGGGGCTAAGAGGACGGGACATGAAAGTGGGTTTGGGTGGAGGAGGTGATGTTGGTGATGGTGATGGTGATGGTGATGGGTATCGTCATCCTTACTTGCACGTCGTACACCCCGTCTTGACTTTCTGAGTGCCTTGTCGAGGCATATTCGTCGCAGCTACAGCGTACGCCGCCAATCCGGCTCCAAAGGAACCCGGCATACGCTTCTTCCAATATGTCTCTCTTCTCTCTTCTTCCCCGTTGGGTTTCGGAAGAGTCAAAGCAATTAGGATCCGAGCTCTCTTGGCCAGGGGCAACTGAGTATCCCCAGAGTGGGCTTTGGTGGTTTGTTGGTTCGCGAGGGGGACG
This sequence comes from Fusarium robinianum, assembly GCA_013623725.1. NCBI lineage: Eukaryota > Fungi > Ascomycota > Sordariomycetes > Hypocreales > Nectriaceae > Fusarium > Fusarium robinianum. Next base: position 5,130 of record JABFFI010000790.1, on the reverse strand, counting down.
ACGACTTAGGAGGTACGGGGATGTCGTCTGGGGCTGGGGGAACGAACTCCTCCTCCCCGCTGGGACACGGTGTCCCGGAGCGGGTCAGTTCCGAGCGGGCGAATCGCCGGGTCTTGAAACGGGGCCGAGTGCGGATCGTTGCCGGAGTTGGGACGGGACAGGGGGTTTCGTGGTGGAGATGATGACGACGATGACGACGGGTTGTGAACTTGGCAATGAATGCTGACGGGAAGTAGAGAGAACTCAAGTACTGACCAACCGGTTGCCGAACAGGGTATGGGGACAACATGGCGTTTAAGTATAAAGCCCCCAGACGGACAAACGATGCACAATGCTTACTCGAGGGTGAGCTTTTTCTTGGTTTTTTTCTTCTCTCTTTGGGACTCGTTTACATCATACGTCACCATCAACAACTTCATGGCTTCCTTTCCTTGCCTTGTGCCTTGTGCTCCTGCATGGCACGTACATCAAACTCATCCTCTCCTCTTCACTCAACCGCCAGCGAGCTGTACATGTTCCCATGCCCCGAGAGATACCCTGCCCTATAGCCATTCTCTTTTCCATCGTCTTCATCTCCCGGGAGCGGAACGAGATCCTCAATCGCCCAAGCGATTCTCTCAGCGCCCACCTTTGCGCCTCCGATGTTGGGTGCTGCAGGTCCCAGTCTCAGGGCAGCAAGCTTGCCCATCAAGAACAGCGGTACCTTGTCGCACCACATGAGGTCCTCATTCAAGCAGGGGAATCCGCCCCGACCCTCAACGGGGTACTTTGTGATGATGGTCTGTAGGTAAGGGAGAGTGGCAAAGTCCGTTTGGATGCCCGTCGCGAAATAGATATAGTCCATCGAAGGTAGGTCCTTGATGGGCGGGTCGGTCTTGACCGTCCACATACCATCGCCATCAGTGCCCTCGAACTTGGCATCTGTGAGACTGGTTTCAGTGAACAGTTCCAACTGCTTGGTAAGGAGATGTTTCTTCAGTCGCTTATGGAAGAGAGGTGTGATGCTCCCACCACCGCGGGCCTCTTTGAGAATCTCGAGTCTCTCATCATCCGAATCCGCAGACCAGAATCGGGCCTGCTCTGTATTCCTGTACTTGCCCATCCACTTCAGATCCACGTCAAAGTGTTTGATGCGAATGGGACCTCGCATGATGTGCCACACCTTGGTGACACCCTTCCGGATCGCCAGGTCCGACAACTGCGCTGACGTGAGACCACCGCCGACGACGAGGACGTTGGTCGACTTGCGCTCTGCAATACGCCCTTGGACCACGTTCGCGGGGAACTCGGCGATGTGCATGCTGTGGCATGCCTGCGGGAGAGTCTCTCCCACGGGCATAGAGGGGATCCGGGGGATCTTAGCCTTGTTCGCCGGGCCGACTGCCAGGACCACGGTGCGAGCATATCGTCGGACCTTGTTGGATGTGACGGTGAAGAGCTTCTCCTCGTCAATCGAGATACCGTGGACGACACCATAATCGAGATCTTGGAGTGCTTCTTTGCGGATAAGCTCAGTGCCTAGTTTGTATCGCTGGGCAACCTGGTCGCAGTGATCTCCAAACAGCGAGGTGGAGGGGGTATAGTAGTCGTTGCGTTCGCGAAGGTTGATGGCGACACGGGCTTCCTGTCTGAACGGTGTGTCAGCAACATAAATATGTTTCGAGCCCAGTATATGGCGACGATGGTAACTTACTTTCCACCACAGATCCGATTGTTGGTCTTCTTCTTTGCGTGCTTGCTAATCTCCTTGCCGACACAGTTTCGAATCTCGACCAATTCGCCTTCACGCTCGTTCGCATACGCATGGGCGAGTAGGGCATCACGATCCAGGGGGTCAACATGCCACAGCATCGGGCTCCTCAAGTGAGAAATGTCAAAGGTCTTGAAGAGTCTCTTCCAGCGGCCCATCCAATCGCCATCCTCGGCGTCAATGACGAGCATCTTGTACTCTGGGCGTGCCTTCTTGCGGCCGTTGGAGACCTTGCCGCTCCGAACATGCTTGAGGGTGACCTTGTTGCCGTGCTTGCTGATCCAGTGGTATCGACGGTGCTCTTCATCGGTGAAGAGAGCGGCGGGAGTGTGTTCGCGGAGACGGGCTGCGATGGAGAGGCCACAGGGACCGGCTCCTACGATGAGAACATCGTAGATGTCTTCCTCCTCACGAATGGGCTCGGAATCCATCGTGGCTGGAAAGCAGGGGGCGTTGAATGAGTAAAGAGAAGAGCCAAAAGCTCGAAATTGAGAAGTTGGAGAAAGAAGTTTCGAGGGGAAGATGGGAAATATAACGAGGAAGGTCCAATGCCGTGCTGGTGATGCTGGGGCAACTACCGACCTACCCATCAACCCCTCCAGCCCATTGCTCCTTCCACTCAAAACCCGAATGAGAACCCCTTTGGCCACCTCGATATATCTCGAATCTGAGGCTCTGATTCATCAATGCCTCCAGTCGCTACCCTGATGGTCATTACATCACTGGGGACATCAGGGTCCCCGGACACTCTTCAGGGTCCACTGGTCCGTTCGCAATCTAGAGATGACTGCAAGGATTCATCTTATCGAAGTCCCCAACACGCAAGAGTCGCTTGTAGCATCCCGTCTAACATCCTGGTCTCCCCATGAACTGGTACCTTTACAAAACGAACCCTACTGCTCCACCAACCTCATCAGCCGAGGAAGCACGTCTCGTGATTATAGTCGACACAATCCTCCAAACTCTGGCATCAAGATAGCCGACCAAATGGCATATCCTCAAGGCAATATAAACAAACAAAATGATGGCTTATATAGAAATACTGCTACACCTTCAGCATCTATATCCTATCCAGTCTATCAACAGCCCTCAGTGATTCCACTCCGAGTCCAACGCATGTCCCAATGGCCCCGACACCGCATAATCCGTCGTCACAAATGCCCTATCCACCTCCGGTAATCCCTCTGCACAATACTGCAACGTCTCCGCGATATCATGCGACCTATTCAGCGGTGTCTTCTCATCCAACAAGACATCAAACTCGACCCAGACGCCATCACCCGCATGATACGCCGTCACATTCTTGAATCCCGCCACAACCGGCGCGAACCGATACGCCAGGTATATCAACTTCTTGAGGATGTGATCGTCAGCGGCCTCCCCCGAAAGCCGAACCACGTTGTTGAACGACGTGTGGCCCCAGTCGTAGATTATATAGATGGAGAGGAGTCCCGCGCCCAGGGGGTCCAGCCACCAGACGTGTGCGCGGTAGCCGATCAGTGGGAACAGCAGGGACAGCGTGTTGAAGATGACGTCTGTCTTACAGTCCTGAACGAGGGCTTGGACCTGGGTCGTCTTGATCGGGCGACAGGCCAACCCGATAGCGCCTTTGATGATGATAGTAGCCAGGAGGGAGGCAACGGCCGCCCAGCTGAGGATCTCAACTGGGGCGTGGGGAGGCATGAGTCTCTGGACGGACTCTTGGAGAATCTGAAGGAAGGATATGACCATGATGATGGAGAAGACGAGGATTCCGAGGGGCTCGAGTCGGCGTCGTCCAACGGGGAAGCGTCTTCGGAGAGCATGCAGTCGCCACAAGACCAGTCTATTTGTCGACCATATGATGAGCGTACAGAGCAAGTCCAGCGCCGAGTCCACCAGCGACGCAACCAGCGACAAAGAGCCCGTCGTGAACACGGCAAACGTCTTACCCGCGAGCAAGAGGATATTAGCAACGACATTGACGTTGATAGCCAAATTCGCCTTCTTACTCGCCCTCCTCCTCCTCTCCCTCTCCTCTTCGGGCAACAACTCCCCAATATTCCCCTTCACTCTTTGAATCCCACCAGACCTCTCCTGATCGCCGTCATGGTCCGGATCCGGATTCATCGACTCCAGCACGTCGTCCGCAATGGCGACAACCACGGCATCCACCTCTAGCCAATCATTCAGCCGCTCATTCTGCGCCTCATAAAACGCACGCAGCTTCTTATTCTTGACCTGCTTCAGCTCCTCTTCCGACTTGCGGTACTTCTCCAGGCCCCTGCTGTCGATTCCGTGTAAGAGGGCGCGCTTAATCTCACCGCGACGGGCGTCTTCGAGGGCTGTCCGGGCGGCGTCTTGGAACTTGAGGATGCGCGGCTTGGGTCTTCGGGATCTGGGCTTTGGGGTGCCGGCATCGGTGAAGGAAAAGTACGTCCCCGTCTCAAGGTCGCGGGGATGTGGGCTGCGTTGCTGTTGGTGGTGAGTGCCGTCGCCGACGAAGCCATCCCCAAGATGTCGAGACGCCGTGTCATAGTTGGCCGAGCCGCCGCCAAGAGTCCGCTTGCCAACCATCTCGAGACTAAATAAGCCAAGCAACCAAACAGTTCAATTGAGAAAATAACTAAGAAAATAACAAATAGTTGCTTCCACAAGTTGAAGAAGACATGGACAAAACCGAGGGAAAATAGGTCTTAAATGTAAAAGTTGAACCTCGTTCATCTTTGCTTCTGCCTCTTCCACATTCCTGTTGTTGCTATAAGGATTACACCGATGACGTAGGTGCCATCTGTCAATCAGACTAAAATCTTGGAAATCTATATGCGGGTGAATCGAGACCCATGACACGAATCCCAGTCTTTTGACAGATGTGTAGCGATCTAGGTGCCTTGGGAGCAATAAAAAGCAATGATGTTCTTTTATTGCACTTTATGAATCAAGTTCTTGTAGGAGTGGATATTTGACTGAGCTATATGACGTATATCCATGAGGAAGCAGTTGCGAAAAGAAACAAAATAAATGGAACTACATATAAAGGAATAAAAAGCGGTCTTTATTACACTCTCAGCTATCTACTAAATATATAAATGTGAAACTTGAAAACTCTAATGAAGTATATTAACATTTCATCTATTAGAATGATTCCCATATATTTCGGCAATTCAGTATGCTAGATGCGTAAATTACGTCAAAATGCCAAACTGGCGTGTCAAGAAACCGGTCTCGCATGAGCAAACAAAGTTGCTTCCCCCAGGCAACATAGAATAAATAAGTTTCGGTTTTCTTTCAGCAGCCAACAATCGTGACATATATATATGCATCCCCTCCCACCCTCTCGTCCTCTTCCATCCCCCAACAACGCCATCTCTCTTCCCCCCCTCCTCCCCCTATAACTTCCT
>JABFFI010000788.1:0-32202 GCA_013623725.1 Fusarium robinianum | reverse complement strand
GGCGTATAGGCGCACTTCCCGCCTCGGATCGATCCTCAGCCAAGGGATTGGCCCACGGGATGTGATGGGGCGAGTAGGTGCTAGTGCCCGCGGCCGTGGGTATCGCAGGGGGGGACGGTGGGACGGGTGGGTGGTGAACCCAGCTAGCAGGACGGCTGCGAGATCTTGGGAGGGGGGCAACAGCCTTGGTGGTTTGATGTGATGTTGTTGGGTTAGACAAGACGGACTGCCTGCTTCGTCTCTGGTTGGAGTGGATGAGGAAGATTGGTTTCAAACTGCAGACGGGAGAGTTGTCGAGGAGCTGAGTTGGCGCGCTAAGATCGAGGGGGGCGTGAGAGCAAACAGTCAAGCTCATCGAATATGATATCTCAGTTCCCCCAAGGGCGGTCAGGCTGCATGCATACGCAAGTAGGTACTCTAAGTAGATCGCCAACCGCGAATACCAAGGCTTGCTTGCTTGATTGAAGGCGGGAAGTGTGGCCTCGGATCTCGATCTGCCCTCTCTCGAGAGAGCAGGACTATCAACACTCCCTCCTCGCCTCCTCGCCTGGGTTGGCAAGTTTGGGTCGTCCCTCTCCCTCACAGCTGCTAGCTACCTAGGCAAGCAGGACTTGACCGACTTCATGCAGGCAATACTGCGGATGGTGTAGTGGATGGGACGCGATTCCCGGATGCCTATCTGATCTTGGCTCGAGGACCTATCGTTTCCTAGGCAGCGCTCTCATGTCTCGACGTAGACTGCAGACTAGGTTATCATGAGTTTCGCCTCCCATCCACAACAACAAACATGAACCAACATGAACCTCTCTCGTCAACTGAATATACGGTGACCGGGGCGTAATCAAAGACAAACAGGCGGACGGACGGGCAGACATCCCATTGCTTCGCATACCTACCTACTCACATCCGGCTGGTCCCCCTTCAACACACTGCAACGCAACCCACCAACATATCTGCACGTTCAACCCTCCATCACATCCTCTCACCGTCAAGTCCATCCTCCTCCTCTCCCACCATCACCACCACCACCACCCATAAACACCCATCGCCATCCCTCCCCCGCATACCGCCTTTTCAGCCCGACCCTCTCAATCTCAAACACAACAACCCTCCCGGCAGATAACTCATCTAACCTGCAGCCCTCCTCCTAACCCTAGCACCTCCGGACCCTGCTGCTGCGCTGGTTGTGCATCGGACATTTTTATTTTCTTCCTCACCTTCCACTGAAATACTCTGAAAAATAAAAAGTCTCAAAATGTGTGCGCTGGCTCGACTTACACGACGAACAGGGCTTGTTTGAGCGGTATGTATGTCTGTATGTCGGTAGCCTTGGGGGGAAATTAAACCTGCGTGAGTCACATCTGGGTGTGTGGTATTAGGCTTGTTGCGTGTGGTGGCTCGACGGGTGACGACATTACTCGGTTGTTGTCTTTTTTGTGCTTGTTGTCAGGGACCTGTCACTTTGTTGTAATGGCTTGCGGTGAGGCCATCCCCGATGCTGGTCGGGCTGAGATGGCCATGCAGGTCATGGATCAATGGACCGCCACTATGACGACGAAGGCAGTGCGAATTAGACCCCTACTTTGTCAGAGCGGGAACTACGGCATCTCCCGTCTGGGTGACGGGTTGACGGGTTGACAGATGTCTTGCGAGATGAGTTGTGGTGTTGTTGCGATGCTCGTGGAAGTTGGAGTTGGGTCTAGGGTAGGTCGTGGACGTTTAGTGGTGTTTGTTGGCTGCACGCAATTCAGCTACACCATGTACGAAGCATGACTAGAAAGGACCATTTGTCATGTAGGTCAGATAACTAAAGCGTGCAGGTGGTAGTGCTATGAATTCCCTTGATGTTTTTGCGTATGGAGGGTATCCCCGGCGACTGGCTTGGGATATGTCGCGAACTACTCTGTAACATGCCAGGAGATTCGACCTCCTGAGATTTCATTATACCGATGCCCTCTAGTACTCGACAATAGGACATAGACAAATGAGGCCATTCTGGACGGCAATTCAAAACCTGTTGAATCACTGAGGGAAGCCAACTCACAACCATCGCGCTCTGTCGATCATGAAAAAAATCTTGTATGTTTGTCTGTAAATGACCCGCCGTACGTGGCATGGCCGTAGGATGCGAGCCTCACAAAGAGATACCATTATCCAGTGTATCCCAAGACAAAGGTTGCGCCAAACACCTCCAACACCCCTCAAGACGAGAAATAAGAGATCCCGCCCAGATTGCTATACGTGAATATCACATCACACTGCCTCGCCCCCCTCAAGCAGCTCCTCATGACTAGCTCCGAAGCGCCTCTAATCGGTCGCGCATCTGGTCCATCATGGCTTCCGCGTCTTCCTCTTCCTCCTCCTCCACTGCCACCTGCTTCTGGGGCTCGGGCAGCGGCGCCACCGGTAGGGTTGGCTCCTTGCGTTCCTTGAGAATCTCGCCCAGCACCTTGTCCACCTCGCCCTCGGCCTCCTCATCCTCCATGAGCATATCGCCATCCGCGGGCAACGAGTCCTCAACCATCTCCTCAATGATGCCGGCCTTCATCAATTCCACACTCAGCTCCTGCATGGTCTGCGCCATGTCGGGCAGGCGGATCAACGAGTTGACATCCTTCATGATGCCGACGCTCACCCGGATGGACCCCTCGATCTTGCGCACGGCGAAGGCCTCGTTGACCTGCATCTGGACGGACTGGAGCTGAGCCTTGGCAGTGACGAGGCGGGATGAGGCACGGCGACTGCGGACGAGTTCTCGTGCGAAGTCGCGGACTTCCTGCTGTGCTTGCTTGGCGCGATTCGGATCACGCTGTCCACGACGGTCGGCCTGGATGATGAGGTTCTTGGCCTTGGTCTCGGCTTGCTTAATGATCACGATATCGCGGTCGAGCTTGCGGATGTTGGACCGAATGAGGGCGTTGCATTTTCGCACCTATTTGCGGGAGATGGAAGTTAATGCCGAGTCACGCCATAGCGGAATAGACAGGCAGCTGTCATGGGATGAGGACAGAGTGTCGGCGTACCTGTGCCTGGGGATCGGGCTTTACAAAGAGTGATTTGAAGGCCTCCATGGTAATGGCCGAGGGGGGAACGAGTTCGACAAGTCGTGATAAGGACAGATGCCCGCGCCAATGACGCAACCGGGGAGGCGGGCTTGGTCAAGGTGGAAGGGGAGGAGTCTCGTGACGAGGCCTCAACGGCTCCAACCGGTAATCCAACACGTACTGGCGACCTTTTGGAAAACTGAGTGGTGGAAGGTGCAGGGTATACGTATGAGGGGGGTCGTCGGATTCGCATCAACTCATCCGTCGCCCGTCGTTGAATGATGTTGGATCATGGCTTGGGGTGAGGCTCGCGACTCCAAAGCCCAAAATGCCCGAGGCTGACGAAAGGCGCCGTCGGGAGGGGCGAGCGCCGATTGGCCGATAGGGAAGCTGGAAGGAACCCCGCCATGGTTAGGCTCCTACCTAACCTAGTAGGCACCTACCTACGAGGGGGGAGGGGGACGACGGCTTCCGGGGAAATAATTGAGCGAGGTGCATGAACAATGGAGTGGATCGCCGCGCGGATGAATAGGAAAATAAATAAATAAAAATGGCATTGTTCGGGCTGTGCAAGGGTTACGACAGAGGAGTCATGGGGATAGCGGAAATTGTATGGAGTACCTCCGTAGCCTACCGAGCAGAGGAAGCATCTCGATGCTGCTGGCCATCTCCCCCCTGGGCGCTCAACAATTAGTCCGTCGATCCAATCGAAGTTCCCACTTGCTTCCAACAGCTCCAGCTCCAGCCCATTATTAGTGGAGAAGGGTGCGGTGTCATCGGGTCAACGTCAGGAGCTTCCACCCCTCCTTCGAAGTGTTAGGGGTTAAGGTGATACTTTCTATACAGCCTGACACTTGGCACTGAATCAAGTACCCCGGCATCAGACCCCGACAAAACTGCCCCTCAATACCGAGCCGTTCTCTTCTCTTCTTGCACATTCTACGAGGCGTCAGGGCTCCCTTCCACAGAACAAGCCTCGCCAAAGCAAGCACCTCACTAACATTATCTGCCGAATAGCAACTAAATAATCCCCCCAGCAGCGTCTGCCTACCTAGCCAGGTACTCTACTCCTTTGGTAGCCTACCTGCACTAATTAACTGCCTACATCTCCGCAGCCCGCCGAAATCTCGTCAACTTCTTTCTCAACTCCCCCAACTACTCCGCCGTCGCCATCACCAACCACCACCAACACCCAGCTTTCCATACACAGAAAGAGCCATCTCCTACTTCAGTGATACCCCATTTCTTCCTTACTCCCTTCCTTTCCACCCACACAAAATGGCCGACACCGTCTACCCCGAAGGTACGTGCTTATCTATCCACGGATGCCTCTGAAATTGAATCTCCAGCCTCCTTGATCCCTCCTTGATCCCTCCTTGATCCTTCCCGTCGGCAATTGCGACCCTCATATTGGCCCCCCCCCAAACCCATCCCATCCCCCCTTTCAACACACTGCTGCCTCTTCTCCCACATCAATTCTCCAGTTGCTAACTCCAATCTTCCAGTCCTCTGGGCGCAGCGATCCTCTGTCGCCGATCCGGCAAAGAACTTCGTCTACCTCACCATCTCCGTCGCCGATGTGCCCAAGGAAGACATCAAGCTTGACCTCCAGCCCACCACCCTCTCATTCACCGGAACCTCATCTACCCTGAAGAAGAAGTATCATGTGGACCTTGAGTTCTGGGGAGAGTTCGACCCTGCCGAGAGCAAGATCAATCACACCGGCAAGAATGTTGAGATGAAGCTGCAGAAGAAGGAGCTCAAGGAGGAGTACTGGCCCCGACTGCTCAAGGAATCTAAGCGCGTCCACTTCCTGAAGACCGACTTCGACAAGTGGGTCGACGAGGACGAGCAGAACGAGGCTCCCGAGGACGACTTCTCTCAGTTTGGTGGCATGGGTGAGTAGAACAACCTACGGCGCATCACACGACGTCATGACGGCCCTGACGCTGACAGAACCCCCAGGAGGCGGCATGCCCGGAATGGGCGATATGGGCGGTGATTTCGGAGGCATTGACTTCTCCAAGCTCGGCGGTGGTGGTGGCCTCCCCGGTATGGGCGGCCCCGAGGGTGTAGAGGAGGATAGCGAGGACGAGGATGATATGCCGGCGCTCGAGGAGGACAAGAAGGAGGCTGACAAGCCTGCCGCCGCCCCTGCCGCCGCCCCTGCCCCCGCGGCTGCTGCTACCGAGAAGAAGGACTAAGATGTCCACGCGCGCGCGCGCGCGATTAACGAGTCCATGTTTAGGGGGGAAACAAAGCCATCGCATTTAACCCACTGGAGCAATGGACGGAGTGGCCTGGCGTTGTCTGTTTTCGGTTTCGTTACGGATCGGGATCTTTCTACGTTGAACTGCCTGCCCCCCCTGTGATGAGGAGAAATGAAAAATAAGGGAAATTTAACCAGTCAACAAGACGTGTGTGTGTTGGGAGAAAGTGATGTATCGTTATGCCGTTGCTATGTCATGTTGTATTCAGGGATGTTCTCAGTCACGACTTGGATGCGTACTCTAGCCGTATTGCGTTGTTACCATTCTTGTTTCAGGGGAACAGCGAACAGTCGGCGTGGCATTGAGCTAGATAATAGGTTATTCCCGGAGTTGACATGATGAATGCCACTCTACCAAGATGGAACTTTTCTTACCCATGTAAGAGTTGTCTCGAGGTTATGGACAGACTTCACCCAAGTCGATCACTGGCCTGGGATTGTCCTCGAGTCTCGATTCGGGTCAACAGTAGTTTGTTTGTTCAAGACTTTGGATATCTGCATGACCTGGTCGTGGCTCAAACGTTGGAGCCGACTTCGTAGATACCTAATGTATGTAAAAGCGCCGGAGCTGACGTCACTTGTCTATCCTGAATATGTGAATCTACGTCACAGGCTTGACTTGAACTGTTGAGCTCTGGCTGGGGTTTCGGCATGGCAACTAGATAGGCTCTCTTGGGGGGATTTCTTGCTGGTGTTAGGTAAGTTGAAACTCGCATCAACGAACTGGGTGTTTGAGTTGTCATATGACGACTATTTTTGTTAGGTATAAGGCGTTCTAGAAAAGAATGCACACTTCCGGAAGGACCTAGTAGCCAAGTAACATTTCGAGATGACACAAATCACACATACACACACACACACGCACATATGTACTTCTAATTTTTCTAGTCTGGACAATATGTTCAACATGGAAGCCCAGGTTTCATCCAATAACTCACCCCACTCCAGGTAACAGAACAAGCTCTCCCCGGACATGACATTGCTCAGCTCAAGGAAAACCCAGAAAAAAAAAAGAGACAAAGAATACCACTGATGAGAGATGCCGACAAAAAGACAATGACAACAAACATTGAAAAGAAGCCACTAGTTACTGCCATGTCGTCAAAAAGAAAGAACCTGGAGCTTCAGCTCCCCGAGGTGGGGTCGAACCACCAACCTTCCGATTAACAGTCGAACGCGCTAGCCAATTGCGCCATCGGGGATGATGTTGCTTGAGTTATGTCTGATGTCTGAACGGGAAGTTTCCTAGTACTGATATCTCTTCGCTTACCCCAGTTGTATTGACAAACCAGAGATTCGGCCATCTGAACCGACTACTCACATCACAGTGCTCCGAGTTCCAGTGTTCATTCACCTGAATCATCCGTCCAGCATCAAGGAACGTCAAGAAATGGCGCGGAAGTTCATGGTATTCCATCTAGTGTACACGCTGACCCCCTGGCCTCGGCCCTGCAACTGATCTCGAGGACAGCAACATGGCTGAGGGCGAGGCCGGGGGTGGACAAAAAGCAAGAGGGAGAAGGGAAGAAGAAGAGCGTGAGATCAAAACAAATAACAAATGCATAACCAGCTGCCCCGTTATCCGACCTCGGGAATATCATTCTCCTCCCCCTTCATCGCAAAACATTCTGGTAAAGCAGACTGCACCGTCCGTCGCATTTCTTCCGGTCCAAGTAGCCCGGGCGCAGAATTGTTTTTGGTGTTTATTATAAAGTCTTTAGTAGAATGATGTCATGGCTAAACAGCCCTCTGTCTCTCTTACTGCTCGCATTGTTAGTCCAACTGACCATGATTATCATGTTGTGGGTCATCATACCAAAATGTCCATGGCGGCATCTCCTGCTGCAGCGGGAGCGGGAGCAGGAGCTGTGTTAGCAGCATCAGTCGTGCTGGGGGCCGCCACGAAGTAGTCGTCCATTTCCGAGTCAAGCTCCTGAGCTGTCTTCTTGGCAGGACGGACATTGCGAGCACGGCGTCTCTTGTTGGCGGGCCCCTTGGCGACACCGCCCTTGGTACCGGCGGCGCTGTGCTTATCCGCGGCAGCTGACTTGGGCTGAGGCCTGGGCTGACTGAGTTATCGTTAGCTAACACGTCTTTCTTAAAAGATATATCGTCAACTTACGTAGTACGCTCGGCAAGAGTCTTGACTTGGGGGATAACCTTGTCGGCCTGGGCGGCTCCAACAACGATTTCGATCTGCGCTTGAATTAGCTTACTCACAGGCCGATCGGTAATAGCACACAATAACAAACCTTGATTGGACGGTTGTCGACAAGAAGACCATTCAGCTTTTGGAAGGCCTTGCTAGCGCCATCCGACTTGTGGAAGGTCACGTTGGCGATGCCACGGCTCTGCGAGTTGGGGCCGTACGAGAGCTCGACTCTCTTGATGGGGCCAACTGACTGAACGAAGTACTCCTGTCATGGGAAAGTAGCGTTAGTTAACCGAAGGTGCGTTGAATACATAGCCGTCATTCCGTCCTCGAGCCTCGGTCGATCCAGTTCCGGGAGAGTTTTACGTCGCCAGGGGTGGACGGTCGTAGCGTGCGGATGGCCAGCGAGCAGAGCAGTGAGCAGATGTTAGAGACCCCCTGAAGCCCACCTGGGGTTCTGAATACGAGACGCGCCGCGAGTCTCTTTAAACCGAAGCACAGCCCAATGTATGGGTTCCCAGCCCAAATGTGTTTCGGTGAGTCATGAGTCTCTGAAGGAATTCCCCCCGCGGATAGGTGACAAGTGTCGTCGTTTCCAGACCAACTTTTGCATAAAATATGCGGCGCAATTGAATTCTGACCCCCTCTCGTCGGGGATTGCTGCATGTGCTCACTGCTTGCTCGCCGAGCCGGCGCGAGATTCCAAGAGCGGTGTCATCCGAAGGAAATCGCTTGCCGTTTGCTGGTGGATTGCATATCGTACTGAGAAGCCATCATCCAGATTCTGTCGGCGCTATCGCTGCAAGGAAAGCTGACCAGGCATTTCCCACGAAATCATTGCGCGACAAGGATGTTCTCAACTTCTGACCCCAAGCCCGTGTTTCAGGTACTCGGTCAAGGAAGGAGATGGGCGTTCCGATAACTCCATGCCAGCGTCATTACCGAATGGACAAATCGAGATTCGACGTCCCAAAGCAAAAGGGAGAGCGGCGAGAAAGAACAGGTCGAACAAAGTCCGAGGGCATCAGGAGCCACAACGGAGACATACCTTGATCTGCTGCTCCGAAACGTCCTTGGGCTACGACGCGTTAGTGCGGGTACACAATAAGGCGCAAGGCATGGGCGACTTACCAGGTTGCTGACAATGATCTTGCTGTCGCTGTTGGCGGCAATGGCCTTGGCCGGGGTAGGCTTCGCGCCAACACCACGAGCAGGTCTGGTGTTCTTCTGAATACCGCCGACGGGTGCGGTGGGGGCAGGGCGTCCAGTGGAGCGACGCTGGTTGGAGCGACGACGAGCGCTCCATCGCTGGGCGTCGGTGATGTCGTCAAGGGCTTGGTCAAGCTTGCCAGACATGATGATTGAGTTGTGTGATTTCTTGAACGAGTCGAAGGGATGAGAGTAATGCCCGCCTGTGTGGCCGACTATTGAATGCTGGCTGGTCTGGCTTGTGAAGTCGTCGGATCAGCAGAGGGTACCGGGCGATGTAAATCTCCTTCGGGTAAGTGTGCGAAATGCAGCGCGAAGTGATGTCGCGAGGTCAAGGATTGCGCTGTGAGAGCGTCGCGAAATTAGGTCGAAGAAAGAGAGTGGTCGTGAGGCTACGTTTCCGTCGTTGGGAAGCGCAAGCGATGATAGTTAAAAGGATAGAGAAGGACGCGTCAGTTGAGAGTGTATGCGCGAGATGAAAAAGAGTTGGGCTGAGTGTGCGCGGTGTTGAGACTCCAAGTGTGGTTGATGATGAAGAATGAAGAAGGGGAGAAAAGGAAGAAGGAAGAGGCATGGGGTCAAGGGGCGTAGAAAAACACGGGCTGGGCGCGACCTCCTCCTCGCTCCTTCCAGGTTCCTGTTGCCTGCTGACTCTGGCGCGCAGGTCCACCTAAGGCGTCGCCGGTGAGCTAAGCCTTATTAGGAAGTGCTGAGCCACAAATCGCCACAGCCCTGGCGCGAAGGTGTATCCGTGGCCCCAATTAAAACTGGGCACTCATCCATGGATGGACTGACGCCTTGGAGGAGGCCGTCCAGGTTGTCATTCATGCGGCTCCGGAGACTGTCAACAAAGAAGGCGATTTTGTAGAAATTCCATATATGGCGAATCGCAACGCTCTGTCAATTACAATGCCACCACGTGACCTCTCGATGTATCCCTGGATTCCTTGTGATGACAGTATCTCCTTTCTCCGAAGGCTGGGTGGCTCTTCATGTCGGCCTTACTGCGCCGACTCCAAACGAGGTGGAATTCTGCCTGCATTCCTTCCTTCTAAACACCCTCCCGTCGCTTTTATCGTGTAGGCAGACTGGTTCGTTGCGCGAATCGCTGTCTCCGGATACTATTCGTCTTCTAGTCGCTGTGTCCCACGGAGGCCTCGTTCGTTCCCAGGTGTCGCCTCTGAACACCAACTCCCATCTCAACCCTGACGGAGACATCCATCGCGTGCTCTGGTCTGCGGTGTAAGGTTCCAACTCGAAATAGATTCTACAGGGCAGCTCCCACGATTTTCTTAGCCATGGAGGAACTCAGATCGCGGCTTGCTTCTTGGACGTTGGCTGCTTTTCTTCCACCTTGTCGGCGTTGACCTCGAGGAAATGGTACACAACGATCAGCACCATAGCTGAGGTGCCTAGAAAGATGGCTAGTCGGTACAGATCGCCGTCGGAAATCATGGTCGCAGAAGATTCGGGTGAACGAGGGATATGCAATGGGAGACGCGAGCGCGGAGAACCTGCTGCTGGACTTTGCCTGTTAGCTATCTATTGCTTAACTGGACGATGAGCGTTGGTGAAGCTTACGCTGATGCGCAAGGGAGTAGACAGCAATTCGGTCAGACACGCACAAAGGGCGTTATTGCAAAGAATGACAGGATGGAACCTCGAGTGATTGCGACGAAGGGAGGGAAGCTAATGAGGTCGTTGGCGATGACGATAAGGAGTAGGTAGTACGGAGTAGGTACAAAGGAAGGCAGCTTTCAACTGGCCAGATGGAGCTTCGATTCGTTGCAGGGGTTCACGCCTGGCTCGAGGTACGTACCGTGTAAGCGTTGAAGTCGGGTCGTCCAGTTTGTCCCCTCCCGGATTTTTCTGACAGCCTGAAGGATGGAACGCGCCAATGAGCACAACCCCACCAATTCGAAAGCCGACTCGGAGGCAACAAAATAGAGGGAATTGGGCATTGCTGACACGTGACCTGATGATTTCATCCTGGAAACCCAGGCAGCCCGCCCACCATCAACTCATTCTTCAACAACAGATTTCTCCCATCGGTCGGTATTGACTCAGGCCTTGCTCGACTGAGAGAAAACGGCTTCGACACTTACAAAGCGAACCCCAAGTGGTTCGAACTTCCTATAGCCTCCGATTCCGTCCAAGTCGATCGTTTACCCCGCTACCGACTGCCCATCATGGCTCCAAAGAAAGACAAGAATGCCGGTGCCCCCAAGAAGGCAGGCAAATCGGTCGATGACCGAACCTTTGGCATGAAGAATAAAAAGGGTGGTGCCGCTCAGAAGCAAATTGCTCGGATGTCTGCCAACCTTCAGAACAGTGGCAGTGCCGAGGAGAAGCGCAAAGCGGCCGAGAAGGCTGCCCGAGAGCGGGAGAAGAAGGCGGCCGAAGACGCTCGCAGGGAGACCGAGGCCCTTCTGAACAAGCCTGCACAGATTCAGAAGGTGCCATTTGGCGTCGACCCCAAGACTGTTGTCTGCATTTTCTTCAAGAAAGGAAACTGCGAGAAGGGCAAGAAGTGCAAGTTTGCCCACGATCTGGCCGTGGAGCGTAAGACAGAGAAGAGGAACCTCTACACCGACTCTCGGGGAGAAGAAGAAGAGGAAAAGAAGGTGGAGACGTCGGCGGACTGGGACGAAGAGAAACTTCGAAAGGTCGTTTTGTCCAAGAAGGGCAACCAACGAACGTCGACCGATAAAGTGTGCAAGTTCTTTATCGAGGCCATTGAGGACGGAAAATACGGTTGGTTCTGGGTCTGTCCGAATGGTGGAGACAAGTGCATGTACAAGCATGCTCTGCCTCCTGGGTATGTATCGCTAGTCCCAATGGCGAGTGGCGTATGCTGACAGTTTGATCTAGTTTCGTTCTGAAGACCAAGGAGCAGAGAGCGATCGAGAAGGCTCTCTTAGACAAGTCGCCGCTGAAGACGCTGACACTGGAAGACTTCCTGGAGTCTGAGCGACACAAGCTGACGGGCACCTTGACGCCCGTGACCCCAGAGACATTTGCCAAGTGGAAGAAGGAGAGGATGAACAAGAAGGCCGCAGAAGAACAGGCCCGCAGGGCCAAGGATAACACTGGTCGTGCCCTGTTTGAGAGCGGTAAATGGAGAGACGAGGATGGATCAGACGACGACGACGACGACGACGAAGACGATGGTGACTTGTGGAACTTGGAGAAGCTCAGGAAAGAGACTGAGGTGCTACGAGAACAGAAAGAGGAGGAACGGCTGGCAACGCTGCATGGAGCCACTCCAAGCCTCTCGACTCCCGCTGGTGAAACGCCAGCTGAGGAAAGCCCAACGGGGACGCCGGCTGAGGCAGCCTCAGGGTCTTGAATGGGCTTGGAGAATGGTGTACGAAGACAGTAGAGAGACTAGATGCCTAGAGTCTGGAGTTTCGTCGAGCACTCACATGATTGGGCTCGCCGGGGGCAGACCATCCAGTGGCAAGCCGAGCCCTGCTAGAGTTCCTACTTCACGATCACAGACAAGTGAGGGACTCGTGCAGGTCTACGATGGCGACCTCGTCACCTTGTCAATCCTCTTGCAGAGGAGGGATGACGTCTTACCCCCGAGTAGAATGTATTACGGTAGCGTGTGTGCTCACAAGTTTGAGGGTTCAAGAATGTGTGATTTTGATTGACCAGCTTTGCTTTTCATGCAGATGGCGGGCTGATTGGCTGCCTCCAAAGTGGTCTCGTGCAGCTAGAAGTGGTTATGAGGCGTTGTGTTGTGACAGTTTAAGGCGGGCAACATGTGTTGAGCTGTGATGAACGGCGGGGGAATGCATGTCAAGTGCTGCGGAGGGCGAGCCGAGGGACGATCCATTGCCGGTCTTGGAGACACTGGGAGCATGAGGGCTTGTTCTCTCCCTTCCTTTCTTCTGCGCTGGACGGAGATCAGACGGGCTGGACCGTCAATGGCCCTGGTGAAGATGTCATAACGGTATTTGGGGGTAAACGCGGCTGTTGAACACGGGGTCAGGAGGGGGTTGCGACGAGTGTGGAGGGGGAGTAATGAGTCAATGGCGATTGGAGGGGCGAGAGCACACCCCGGACATGGAAGTCCGTTTTGATTCCACAAGGACTTGTTTGGTTCGATTGAGAAGTTGTCTTGCTGATGAGAGAGAGGAGAGAAGAGATGCTGGGATGATTCGAGATCGGGAGATCGCGGGGCCCTGGGAGAGTCTGGGGTAAAATGGCGTGAGGTTTGATGCAAGGCCTTGAAGCAAGAGTACGATGAATTGCCGAAGCCGAAGGGGAGATATCAGACTGCCACTACCTACCTACCTACTAAGGTACGGAGCACTGGATGGAGTTGATGGATATCGTTCTTGGTACTCCGTGCAGACAGATAGTCCCATCACAAAAAGGATGGACGCCATTAGCCAAAGTAGAGCGACTCGTGTAAGCATGTGATCCAACACCGGCTCGGCAGTGGACTCTTGTAGGGATACCGACCCGGACACCAACAGCCGATCGTCGTTCTGTCGAGTGCTACAATGCATGGCTTTTTAGTGGACGTGATCCCCTAACATGGTACGTTTTCTAGGGAGGCTTACCTAGGTATAGGGCGATTGGCGGCCCCCCCGCCGCAGTTCACGATAGGCGAGCCTTGGGAAGGAGAGCACGGCAACCACCACTTTCCCTCTGTTCTTCGCGCAAGTCACAACCGAGGAGTAGGTCGCTCTTTCCTTCAGGTTCGCCCGAATCGACTCCCCCCCCCCGCCTTCCTCCCATGAGCCTAACAGCTGCTACCTTTTTTTTGGTAGGTACGGCCTTGATGGTACAAAAATCTCTACCCCAAGCTCTTTCATCTTTGATTTGACATTCAATTCCTCTCTTGCATCCTTTTTCTCTCTTCTTCCCCCTCCTCCTTCAATTCCCACCATCCCCCATCCTTGAGAGCTTCAAGGTCGCCGAACAAGCTTGCTGGCAGCAGTCACCCCCCGCTGCCGTCGCCGCCGCCGTCTGCCGCGGGTGCGCAACCCGGACGCCCGAGCGCCCGAGCAGTGGAAGAAAAAAAAAGAGAGTCAACAGCCGCCCACCGCCCGACGTCCCGCCCGTGTCCCGCCGGGCCCTCCTCCGCCTTCCGTCTCCCGCTCGCCGAACCTCCACCGTTGATTCCTTTCGAGCTGTGGTTGTTTTCTAAGCAACTATAGTTCACTATCAAGCCCCCCCGGGTTCCCTCCGCTTCCCGGCGTCCTGTGTCTGGATGGCACCAACAGCTGCCAGCGACAGGCCGTGTTTCGACCGCGCCTTCAAATAGCAGATCCACCACTACGCCTCGGCATTCGTTCTCCCCGCCGTCACCTGGTCACCTCCTCTCTCCTAACCTTCCTCAGCGCTGGCCTCCGTCCCCGACTTCGTGGTCTGAGGCCCCAATTGCTCCCTCCCCCCTTCGGGAGATCGGGGGGAAGCAATGACTGTTGAGACCAGACTCATTCACCAAGATGTTCCAGGCCGTCAGCCGCCATCGTCGCAATTGCCATCCCCAGCTGCAAGCTCTACCATCATCATGCCCCACGCCGCTGGAGGACGACGCGACGGCGAGACCGCGACGACTCCCACGGGTACCGCCGCCGCGGTGACCAATGCCCAGTATCATCGCTTCATCAAGCGATACCGAACCGAGATCTCCGCCAGCTCTTCCAGCGTCTTCTCGACCCTCGCCGCCTTCCCCCTCGACAGCGTCAAGACACGCATGCAAACCTACCAATACAAGGGCTTCCTCGACTGCGTCCGCCATACATATCACACCGAGAAGCTGGGTGGTTTTTTTCGGGGTTAGTTCTGGCCAATTCCGTGACCTCAATGTTCTCGCGATGGCTAATTGAGGTTTCTAGGCGTCATGGCTCCAATGGCCAGCATCACCCTCGTCCGTACCATCTCCTTTTCCATCTACCAACGCGCAAAGTACGCCTACGCCGGTTGGGTGAAGCGCAATTTCGGTTTCGACATTATTGGACACGTTAATCGACACGGAACATATCCTAACCTCTACTCCGTCGCATGCTTTGGCGCTGCTGGCGCTACCGCCGGTTCTGCCATAACTTTTCTGGCCTGTCCGTTTGAGCTTACGAAATTAAGCGCCCAGGTCTCTGTCTTGCTGGCTGAACGTGGTGGCAATAGTAAGGGCAGTCATGCTGTGGCAGCAAGCTACCAGAATAAGGGCACTTTACGGACGATGGCCAACATTATCAAACATCGTGGTCTTCTGGGGCTTTATACCGGCTTCAACCTTCATCTACGTGAGTCTTAGTGTCTCCTGCTATGGGCTCAATGCTGACGAGTTGGCTAGTGCGCGATACTTTGGGAACCGCCATCTACTTTATGGTGTATGAGAGCGGAAAGCAGATTGGAAATACGTTTGCTGGCGATCATCCTAATAGCAATAAGCTGGCTGTAGTTGCTGCTGGAGGCATGTGCGGGCTGGTATCTTGGGCCATGATCTGTAAGTTCTCCCTGACGACCCATTGTTGCATTCTTGACTGACACCACTGCTCAGATCCCATTGATTCTGCCAAGAGCATCTACCAACGTAATTCCCTGCTTTATTCCAAGGGCCAGACAGTGGAGCCAGCGCCCAAGATCGAGTTCTTTAAGCGTCATATGTACCGGGGCCTCGGGGTGTCGATGAGTCGCTCTTGTGTCGTCAACGCCATCTTCTTCTCGTCGTTCGAGTTTATCAAGAAGCATATCGACTCACTCGACGAAGAGGGACGAGTGTGAAGCTGTTACAGGGATGAAATGATACATGAAAACAATCAACATAACGGATATCCTGGTTTGGTCGGGGCGGTTGGGGATTTCATTGGGTAAAGATACCGGCCGGGGATTTGGGCGATACTTCAACCTCTGTGTGAATAACAGCGGTTGTATGCATTACGAGATGGGCGTTTCTTGGGAGAATTTTGCGTCAAAGTCATCTTGTTTCTCTTTCTCGTTGCGTTTCCCCCGCGCCATGCCTTGTTCCTTTTAACAACGATAGGGTCATCTACGTTATCGTGGTGCCATGTTGATGATGGACATGTGAACTACGTCCAGGTGGGATTGCGGATATCAACTATGGCCGGATATGAGTGGCTTGCTTGATAGTATATGAGCATCACGGCAAAGGGATGGTGAGGGGGAATATGTCAACCATGGGAGAATGCGGAAACATGTATATCGAATTTATAACAAAGGCGAATGAGCCGACATTTCACGTTTCATTTTGGCATTCCTGGATGGAAGACTCTGGGAAATACACTTGGGAGGCCTGATCATAGTAGTAGAAGTTCTCCTCGTGAGAGTCCTGTTGTTATTGCCCGGCTCATTGCTCGAGCCCCCGTGGTCTGACTGACTGAGTCCATCCGCATATCATTCACGTACATGACATCTTCAGGAAATCCCTGCCATCTCCCACTTCTCCTCCCTGTTCTGCCCCATCATCACCATCATCGACGTGTTTCGTAGCGCCGCGACCTTACTTCTTGGTCTGGCCCTGGGCCTGGGCTGCCGCGTTGGCGGCATTGTCAGCGGTCGATTGGGCCCGAGAGGCAAAGGCCGGGTCGTTTGCCGCTCTTTGCCTGGAGGATGGGTTGTTAGTGTCGGAGAGGTGGTTTTGTGAGCATGGGAGGGGGGGATTTACCTCGCTAGATTGGATTCGGGAGGCAGACTCCTTCGTCATGGCGGTCTTGTTGTCTCCGGAAGGCATCTTGGAGGTTCGGGGAATTTGAAGTTGGAAAGGTTGGTGAAGGTTAGGGTGAAGTTGTGTGGGAGTTGAGTCTTGCAGTTGCAGTTGCGATTGTGGAAGTGTGAGTGTAAGTGTGTGAAGAAGAAAAAGGTCTCGTTCAACGGGGACAGAACGGGTATTTATACTTTTATTTTCCTTTCTTCAGCTGGAGAGATCAAATCAGGATATGAAGTTGTGTGGACAATAGTTGTCTGGTTGCTGTGTGGTTTGTTGCGCCTCGCTTGAAGGTTTGTGGACAACTGGGTTTGTTATAGCTACTTGTCATGGCTAACGACAACCAGGGTAGGAAGTGGCCAAGTGCGCTATTCGAAACTTGTTTACCGAATTGATTAGTTTGATTACTAGTTTATTCTAAAACGACATCACTGCGGTTAGTTGATGGGTGAACTATCGGTGTTGTCATGGGACGCCAAAGTTGGAGAGGTGGTCAAATCATAATAGCAATCCTACACTTTGTCATGTTCGATGTAGTGATTTGGGGTTGTCGTCGTGGTTGAAAACCCATCCAGGCTCCGAAAACAATGGCAAGCTAGAGTTGCCTCTGGTCAGGAACAGGTCGCGAGAGTGCTGGAGGAAACTTTGGGTAAGGGACGGTGGAAGAGAGTCAGGGCTTTTAGTACCTGGTATAATATGGAAGAAGAAAGCTATGTTATAGTGATGCGTATCGGGTTACGCAAGGTAGAAGGAGGGTAAGTCCCGGTTGCAACATGAAGACTGAGTTGTGCTCCTCGGAGATCATTACCCACTATGGGTTTATACAACTCGAAATGAACACTGAGATCGAATCTATAAATCTCAGTTGCGAAACGAGACAAAAGGAACTGAAAACCTTGCAGATGAGTGACGTATGGTCGTACTATTGTGTTCATTTATCATCCTATTCACCGAGTCCCGTTCGCCTCTAATCACCAGCCCTTACCTTAGAAGCCTGGTCTTTGCTCCCAGCCCACCGTGCAAGACTCGATATGCCCACCTGAACTCCTGCGTTACAAGCTTTTTAACTCAAACCCAGATAGACAGACCACTTTCTCCAAGACCCATCATCGCTGATGTGGTGGGCGTTTGGGGCAGTTTGGTCTTGCGACTCGCTCTGCAATCCTCATAAAGTCATAAAATAGAGACGAGCATGTGAGATTGCTCTCTCCTGCCAGTTTTAACTGGGCTGATTGACAACGATTGTTCGGTTCTAGGGCCATAATGCGCAAAATATGACGCGATAGTTTGAGGGCTTCGTTTAGTGGCGAGAGGACCTGTCGACTGATCGCCAATTGCTCAACGCAACCAATTAATTACTGTTTCAGATTAGCCCAACCGCTCTTCTATCTCCCTCGAGGAAACTAACCGGAATATTGTCCAACTGTCTCTCGTTTGTCGTCTGTATCGTTGCTCAGAGCCCTTGAAGCGCTCTTCTTCACCCGTTCATGTGTCATACAATCCCTGAAGATACAGTTTGAGGATCAAGTTCCGTACTAGAAGCCAGCTGTTGTGATTGAATGCCATACGGGGCAAAACCTCCTCATGCGTGCCTCGCCCGTAATACACAGGCTCAAAACACCACAACTCAATGCCCTCATTTGCGTAGCGATTTCAAGAGGGGCGCAATCCTCGATCTCTTACTCAGACCAACCCGAAACATTGGCTTATTGATAATACCCAGCGCCGAGAGTCCCTTGCTCTGTCCGACTCCCCTTCCAACCACGGCGGGCTTGTCTCCTTTCTGTTCCCCAGTCTTGGGAGACTCAGAAGACTTCAACGACAGCTCTTTCCTACTGAGCTCAGCTGTCATACCGGCATTTGGGCTGGCTTCCTTCAATATGGCCGGCTCTTCTGCCTCGGTTTTCTTCTCCGGTACGGGCTGAGTTTCGCTCAAAGCAGTTTCCTTAAACTCCTCATCATCGCTCGCCCCAATTTCCCGAGACTCCGTCTGCATCTTGGACTCGACATTTGGGTGCTGCTCGTTCTGATCTGGAGAGTAGATTGAGTCGCTTGGCGGTAAAGACCTCTCTATCTGAGGGCTCTCATCCTCGATTGTGTCTGGTACTTGTTCTTGCTTTCTTGGCCTACCACGCTTCCTCTTCTGCTTCGCTGCCGGCTTCTTGGCACTAGTGTCAGCCGTCGTTTTAGTTGACGGTTGTGTCGCTTCTTTAGTGGTCTTCTTCTTGGGCCGTCCTCTTGTCTTTTTTGGTTTGATAGGGTGCTCTCCATAGTCAAGATCATTGATGTCGATCCTCGGGGGTTTCTGAGCGGGGGGGTCTGGCGGCAATTCTGGAGGTAGTTCAAGCGGTAGCTCCGGGGGCTCAGATTCGTTGAACTGTTCCACCTGGGGAGATAGTTCACTTATCGTGGGTTGTTTCAGACTCTCACTTTGTCTTGGTCGGTCCCACGTCTCCGTTTCATTTTGCTTCGCTGGTGATAGAGGACCGGCGATGATGTCGGGAGAGGAGCCCCATCGCTGGTGTGCAGGCTGCGCAGCCGTGCTCCCGATCACATCCGTTGATCCAGATGGCAGAGGGCCAGCGCTGAAAGCCGTGCCGCCGCTCCGTGGAGTGTTAAGATTTGTCGACGTGCCACTTGACTCTACCATGTGAACGTCACGATGGTAGATCTGAGGCAACATGCCCTGGTTGTGACCGTCGCTGGAAGGCAGATTTACGCTTTGATACTCGAGTTTTTGCGCTTCTGTCAAAGACTTTGGTTCAATGTAGAATAGTGCCTCGTTGCCGAAGGGTAGTGTGGGAGGAAAAGTGGGTGGGAGAGTAGGCGGAAGCGTAGGTGGAAGCGTGGGTGGAAGCGTGGGCGGGAGAGTAGGTGGCAGCATGCTTGGTGTTGGGTGTAGTTCTGGTTCTTGGAGTCCATCTTCCCTCTCATTGCTGAACGGAATCGTCACCAAATCGACTTCATTGGACCCTTGTAGAGTTTGCTGTGGATGGTCCATCTTCCTCCGTTTTCTTCTCCCTGTGGGAGAATCCTCTTCGTTTCTAAAACTCCTATCACGCGTGACCTGGCGCGTGTCGGCATACCCATCCCTTGATCCCCACTCGTAAGGCTGCTCGGGGACTGCTTCTGAGGATATCTGGGGAGTTTGTTTATGCCCTGACCGGACCTTGGCGACCAACCGCGGCTGGGCTATCTCGGGGCTGCTTGGTACGTCCCAAAGGTCATCCATAATGGCCGTGGGTGCCTTCTTTCGCCCTGGGGTGGACACCTGCGTCCACTCATTCGTTCCTCTGCCGCTTGAAGTCTTTTGCTCCTTTGTCGCTGTGGGATCCGTGACTGAAGTGAGAGAGGACGACTGGATCAGTCCAGTCACCGTGCGCTGAAAGGGAGCAGGCGCCGTCATTTCCGAACTAGAGAGTCTGGCTTTGCCTGGTGATCCGAGGAGTCCGTCTGGCACGCACTCGCGCGCAGCATCATTCTGTTCATCGTAGATATTCTGGAAGAAGGATGGGTCAGTGGACGTTGTTCCGTGGCTTACACGCCCAGAGGAGCGATTTGCCACAGGCCCAGCTGGTGCGGGCGACATTGGTGCTCTTTGGCGCCTGCGAGGGGAGTAATCGTGGTCTTCATCGTCAGAGTCAGCGATGACGATGACTGGAGGCATGCTGATGAGCGAGGAGGTAGGGGTGACGGCCCGTGATGTCTCACAGTTGTCAAATAACCGACGCGTTCCCCATGGGCCCTGTGGCGCGTGTTCACGTGAGAGAACACGTGATGATCCTAATGATAACCTCAACTCCATACTTATTGTGGATCATGAATCGTCTTCATGCTTCAGATAGGTACATAATTAAATGTTCAGATCACACACACAAAAGGCAAAGGCGATCGAGGCAAAATAAGTTATTTCAAAAAAATTTGAAAAGTATTCTTTTTCATCATCATGAAAAAAGTGGTCAATTTGTTGATATCATAGACCTTCAGACAGCTCCCAAATGGGAGGGTATATGCAATATGTTGAATGCGCTCGCCAAACCGTCTTCCCATTTCCCAATTCCCATTCCTGATCCGTAGGTTAAACTTTTTGGGATGCACCAAACACACCTGGTCTCTTTTTGGACCAGCCCCAA
This sequence comes from Fusarium robinianum, assembly GCA_013623725.1. Classification (NCBI taxonomy): domain Eukaryota; kingdom Fungi; phylum Ascomycota; class Sordariomycetes; order Hypocreales; family Nectriaceae; genus Fusarium; species Fusarium robinianum. The sequence continues at coordinate 11,711 of JABFFI010000788.1, read as the reverse complement.
ACGCCGATGTTGAGATCGTAGCTGTTTCAAGTGACAGCCTCCACATAAAATCACACACTAGTTAACACAATCCCCATGCGCCCCCATCCCCTTCAACCCTCAAACACCTCATGGGTTGATATTTAGTTCTTGGAGTACTTGGCGCGGAAGTACTTGGCAGCGTTGACCATGTTGAGGAGGGCCTCCTTGGTCTCCTTCCACTGACGGGTCTTGAGACCGCAGTCAGGGTCGATCCAGAGCTGCTCAGGCTTGAGGAACTGGAGCATCTCCTCGATGCGGTCCTTGATCTCCTGCTCGCTGGGGACACGAGGGGAGTGGATGTCATAGACACCGGGGCCGATGTGGCGGGGGTAAGCAGAGTCGACGAAGACACGGAGGAGCTTGGCGTCAGACTTGCTGTTCTCGATGGACAGAACATCAGCATCGAGGGCGGCAATGGCGTGGAAGAAGTCCTGGAACTCAGAGTAGCAGAAGTGGGAGTGGATCTGAGTGGAGTCCTCGACGCCAGTGGTGGAAAGACGGAAGGCCTTGACGGCCCAGCCGAGGTAGGCATCACGCTCCTTGCCGGCGCGGAGAGGGAGACCCTCACGGAGAGCGGGCTCATCGACCTGGATGACGTCGATGCCGGCAGCCTCGAGGTCAACGACCTCGTCGCGGAGAGCGAGGGCAAGCTGCTCAGCCTGGACGGACTGGTGGACGTCATCACGAGGGAAAGACCATCGCAGGCAGGTGACGGGGCCAGTCAGCATACCCTTCATGGGCTTCTGGGAGACCGAAACGGCGTACTTGGACTCCTTGACGGTCATGGGGGCGGGGCGGGAGATATCGCCGACAATGATGGGAGGTCGGACGCATCGGGAGCCGTAGCTCTGAACCCAAGCGTGGGTGGTGAAGGCATAGCCGTCCAGGCGCTCGCCGAAGAACTGGACCATGTCGTTACGCTCAGGCTCACCGTGGACGAAGACATCGAGGCCAAGCTCCTCCTGGATCTTGACGTTCTCCTCAATCTCCTTCTCGATGAACTTGTCGTACTGCTCGACAGTGATCTCACCCTTGGTGAGCTTGTTTCGCTGGACACGGATCTCCTTGGTCTGGGGGAAGGAACCGATGGTGGTGGTGGGGAAGAGAGGGAGGTTCAGCTTCTTCTGCTGCTGGCTGATACGGGCAGGGAACTCGGACTTTCGGTTGTAGTCCTGCTCAGTGATCTTGGACTGGCGGTCCTTGACCTTGGGGTCGTTGGTTCGGGTAGAGGTGGCGCGGGCCTGCATGGACTTGGCATTGGCCTCGAGCTGCTCACGGACGGAAGCAGGGCCCTCAGTGACAGCCTTGGCAATCAGGGCAATCTCGGAAGCCTTCTCAGTGGCGAAGGAGAACCAGTCGGCGACCTCGGCGTCCAGCTTCTTCTCGCTGGCAAGAGTGTGGGGGGTGTGGAGGAGGGAGCTGGAGGTGGCAGCAATGACACGGTCCTTGCCGAGCTTCTGGATGGCGGTCTCGACGGTCTCGATGGCACGCTTCAGGTTGGTCTTCCAGATGTTGCGGCCGTCGACAACACCGGCAGAGAGAATAGTGTTGGGGCCAATGGCACCGAGGACGGTCTCAAGCTGCTCGGGGTTGCGGACAAGGTCAATGTGGAGACCGTGGATATCCTTGGGGAGGAGGTCAAGGTTGTGGACGATATCACCGAAGTAGGTGGTGAAGATGAGCTTGGGGATCTTGTCACCCAGGCTGGCGAACTTCTCATAGGCGGGCTTGAAGGCAGCCTTGGTCTTGGCGGGAAGGTCAAAGACAAGGACGGGCTCATCAATCTGGACGGTCTCGGCACCAGCCTCCTTGAGCTGGACAAGGAGCTGCTCATAGACGGGCAGAAGCTGGTCGAGCAGGTCGATGGGGTCGACGGACTGGTCTCGGTCGGCCTTGCCGAGGTGGAGGAAGCTCACGGGGCCAACGAGCACGGGGCGGGTCTGGATGCCGGCCTCCTTGGCCTCCTTGAACTCGACAACAGCCTTGGGGCTCTCAGTGAGCTTGAAGGTCTGGTTGTCCTGGAGAGTGGGCTTGACATAGTGGTAGTTGGAGTCAAACCACTTAACCATTTCCAAGCTGGGGACATCGATGCCGCCCTTCTGGTGGCCACGGCCCATGGCGAAGTACTGATCAATGACGTCGAGGCCATCCTTAGTGTAGCGCTCGGGAACGGCCTGGATAAGACAGAGTGAGAAAAAATTCTTGACGACTCAAGGGTTCATATGAGATGGTACATACACCGAAGTCCTGAATGTGGCAGAGAACCTGGTCGTAGAGGGCGAAGTCGTTGCTGGGGATGATGTCGACACCAGCGTCCTTCTGGATCTTCCAGTGGGCAAGACGAAGTCTCTTGGCCTCGGCAAGGAGATCGGCCTGAGAGATCTTACCACCCCAGTCTGCAATTGTCGGTCAGCGGCGGTCGCGTGGGATATGAAGAATTTGATGATATGAGGGGAGGGTGTAACTGACAAGCTTCGGTGGCCTTCTTCAGGTCACGGTTGACACCCATACGGGGGAAACCGAGGATCGCGGACTGAACCATCTTGGCGATTGATCCGACTGGGCTGAATGGTTTGGGTATAAAGAAGAAAATTGCTGTTGCGAGGTTAGCAAGACTGAGTTTGTAGTGAAGCGGGGAGTTGGCGGGGTGAGGGGCAGTTTTGTGTGCACGTCGAGATAACAGAGCTCGAGGGAGGGTTGAACATACAGGATGGTGCAGAGCCCTGGTCTGTACCAAATTGGATCAATGAAAAGATCCTTTCTGAGGAGAGGTGTAAAGGGCGAGAAGGAGGATGAAGAGGAAAAAAGAAGAAGAAAAGAGAAGAGGAATGGGAGGTGATGAGGAGAAGAAAAGGATGCGAGACGGGGAGAAGAAAAAAAAATGTTAGAGCAGCTAAGAAAACTCAGGTTGGGAACCAGTCCGAAAGCGGGGGGAGGGGTAACAGCTCACTGAACAGGGGGGGACAGTGAGGGAGCACGGGGGTGGTCCAGTCCCTGCTATGGAGGGGCGGTTGTACCTAGGTTGCCACCTTAAAGCTAAGGTACCCACGAGTGGATTTTGTGAGAAAGCCCACTGAACGGCCTTGCAAGTGGTCGATCGTGTCAGGACCTCAGAGATTTCATCAATTGAGCTGGTCCGTATTCGGTTCGTTAGTAAAAACGTTTGGTGGTGGTTGGTTGGAGTGGGCGGTTGCCGGGGGCGGCTCACGGGCTGTCGGGGGCCGCTAGGACACGCTAACTGAGGGGCAGTTTGCAGCGATTTTGCAGCCCGCTGGAGCCCTGCAGCTCTTCCAGAGCGCCTCGCACGCTTTTACACCATTTTTTCGCAGCACAAACAAGCCAAGCACGCAAAAAATCAGTTGCACTCGAGAGAATCTGGGCTCTTTCGGCTCCCGAATTGCGCCATCCAAACAATCACCTCATCCTTCCTCAAGGCCCATCTCACGCCGCCGTCGATCGGCCATTGGCATTTAAGCCGTCTCAGGCATCCACTTGTCCATCCCCCAACTCCTCGCCAACGGATCGCCCTGCGTTCCATCCGTTGACTGGTCCACGTGCCTGCTGCTCTGATTCTTTTCCCTGGTTCTTTGAAGAAGGGAAACCCGGGCGATCTCGGAGCATTCTACTACTGAAGCTCGGAAACTTTCCATTTGTTGAGCTACGACGGCTTGCAGAAGCTTGGGAGCTCATCACCGGAGTGAACTCCGTGTGAAGCCGAATTGTGTCTCCCTAAATTTAGTGGTAACGTAAGTAGGTACCTACCGCATGGAAAAGAGGGTGTAAATATCCCATGTAAGCAAGTTGTTACGCGGCGTTACTCAGAGCCTGGCACGTCACTTGTCATCCTCGTCGAACCCCATCGAACCTGAGGGCATCACGATTAGATCTCAACTACCGACGGAGTAGGTAACCGGATACACTACTAAGCATTGTACCACCACTACTTACCACCACATGGCCAGCACTCACTCGGCTTTGATGAACAGTCGAGTTGAAGCATTCAAGGACAACATTTTAAGAATTCTCCCCATTCTGGTCTCCAAGTCCTAGATGATAATAATGTCCTCAATTGGGACTTAATCAGATGGTTTCATTGAAGACATGGCAATCAGCAAATTTTCCTGGCAGTTCGCCTAATGGAAGATTCAATCGACGTTTCACCTCCTTGTCTCCTATTTTATCCTTCGCATTGCCGAGTTGATACCTAACATTACAACTGCGCAACCCAGATAGGTAGGTAGGCAGGAACCACCTGCCAACTACTGCCAATGTCGCAATTCTGCACTCTGGGGGAAAGAACCTAGATGGGTGAAGTTGACTTCAGGATGGAAGGAAGCATCAACGCCTACCTACTTACCTACCTGATCAGACATGTATCGACAACCTCCAACTGCATCAAGCATCAAGTGTTTTGTTCTCCTTCATTATCCAGGATGAAACAAGCATCCAGCTCTACACACAAGTTTCTACAGAAGTTCGCTGTTCTTGAAGCCCTTGGGCGTATTTTGACAATCTACCATCTCTCTTTTGGTCGTGCCTCTCCTTAAACCTCACTCCAGTAGCACATGGAGACACCCATTTCTTGGACGACGCTCTCCCATCTTAGTCTTTCCGCGTTCCTTTCGCCATTACGCCCTAATGCCTCTACTCTGCTGTTGCAGACATCGACGTTCACCTCGCAGCTCATCGTCACATAATACCCAAGACGTTGCCATTAGGCTCGTTTCCACCTCGGCCTCTTCTCCCGCTGAAACCCATCAGAAGCCGGCCGAGCCAGTTCGTCAGGATTCTTTGATTGGTCTTGCCGATACGGCATGGAGTTCGTCACAATCCCAGGTTTCTGGCTCCCAGGTAATCGTCGGCATCGATCAACTAGTCGCAAACGATTCCGAAAGCGATGATGAATCACCACGGCGGAGCAAAAAGACCATCGGCGCATTTGATTCTGTGCGAACCAAATTCATTCGGCGAATTTCCCATGACACCAATCCCAGGCGCTCATCTCCTCCCTCAGTTAGCAAAAGCCAGGAAGAGATCGAGCGAAGGGCGGAGTTAAAACGTCTGATGCACAAAAGAATACAGGACGAACTACAGAACGACCAAGCCGGCGACGAACTTGAGAACTATCCAACGCATAGCATCCGCTGCCTTGCTTCCGTCGTCAATCTCGCCATGTCCAACCCTGGGCCCAGAGACGCCATCGAATTCGCAGTCAGCAAGTCCTCTTCCTTTGAGCCGCAAGCCTCCACGGAAGGAAGGACTTGTCTCGGGACGGACAGAGAACAAGGACAGCTATCAGATCCCAAGAGAAGCCATGAAAATGGGCCAGAATTGCCGATAAGTCACAAGAAGGCGGGACTATCCACAGAACCAACTTCGAGAGAAGTCGGATGCCCTTCGCCAACTGCCCCCTCTCAACTCATACCTACCCCAGAGTCGGAGAGAGCATCACAATCCCACTCACAAAAGTCATTCCAGCTATCGAATAGTGCAACTAGGCTCGATCGAATTCTTGGACCTGATAACAGTTTTTCTAGTCGACGGGGCTCATCCTCCCTAGACGGACAGTCGGCCCTTGGAATCTGGCTCATCGCTCAAGGACTTCGATCCCGAGAAAACTCGGACATGCCGTCTGAAGATGACCACACCGAAGATACAATCAAAGAAGCTGACTGGAGGGGAAATGCCTTGAGGATGGACTCTCCCTGTGTGCAAGGAACCTCGCAAACTCGGAGAGAATCTCCGTCGAACCGCCTTTCGAACACCCTCGAGATCTCGAAGGTGGGTTTGAATGGCATGGAACTGAGATTTGAAGAGGGTGAGAGCTTTTTGGGACCTCCTCATCTGAGTTCCAGGCACGATGAAGTGCCAACAGCCCCCCTCCGCGAAGATATTCTGGGAAGTCACGCGATGGCGGCGATACTACATTCATTAGCAGACAATGGGTCTTCAAACTATGCATCGAAACTCACAAGTTTCCAACCCAGTCCCTCACGCTCTCAGCAGAACCTCCACAGTCTTGACATTGGAGACCTCGAAGGGATGGCTTTCTCGCCTTTCAAATGTGAGTTTTCATTCATCAACTGATACAATTGCACGGCTTACCTATTTCATGGACAGGGATGAACCTATCATCCTCTCACGAACTTGGGGACTCTGAGAATCAAAGCTCGGGTCTCGTCACGGGTATCGATCTCTTAGTGCAGCAGCGGTATCGAGACCAAGGATGCAATGACACTGTCTCACTCGCCCACTCCGACACTGCGAGCTTTCTTCAGCGAGAGGCCGAACTTCTTACAATTGCGCAGCGATTCGGCGAAGTCCTATCACGAAAGAAGCCTTCGCTACCGATAAAAAGTCGATTCCATGAAGAGTTCGATGACCATATCCGCAGCAAGACTAGTCGGGGGTCATTGATGCAGAAAATCCATCTGGCTGTCCCAAGGAGATTCAGGAGCAGATCTCGAAGCCTCAACGGAACTGAACACGAACAGATACCGGGAGAACCGCATGAAACGAACTCGGCAGTATCGCGGTCGGGGCCGGAGGGCCACGGCAGAGACAAATGCAGTACGTCAAAGAGGCAGCCCAACTTCACCATCCACTCACACATGTGCCCGCTGTCGCCCGGGGTCTTTGCGAAACCAGACTTGGAGCGCCAGGAGAGCGCTACAGGCCTATGGCAGCGCGCCGTCAGACTAGAAGCTGAGGAAAGACGTGGTTCTAGCAAACGATTGAGTGCGCCAAATACGGATCAGAGGAAGGCCTCAAGTCATTCAACAGGTGGGATAGCTCAGCCTGGGAAGGGCATTAGCGTACAGAGTGGCTCTCCTACCTATGACATGCCCGAGCGAGAAACATCACAGCTCACGCCTACGCCCGACGAGTTGTTGCCTGATGACCGATCCAAATGGCTGATCCAGCGTTGGGTTGAACATATGCGTCCTGGAGCGTTTAGCGCAACGGAAAACCAGCCCTCCATGAATTTAACTCTTCCGCCAAAGTCTTGGGCAAAATTTCCATCTTATAATCGAGAGGAACGGAATAAGCAAGCCACAGTCAAAGACAAGGTCATGTCTCGAGATTTTGCAATCAAAGGCATCTCATCAGATGGACTTGTTTCCTGGTCGACGGATGGGGACCCAGATACGGAGGCTCAAAGGCTTGGGACTCTTCCGCGCACCTTTTCGAAGAAGTTTAGCGAAGTATTCAAGTCGAAACTAGCCAGGTGCATTGGAATAAAGCACGAGCATTCTAGACAAGAGATGACGGCCGGCACCGAGCGGCGCAAGTCCCATGCAGACCAACTCGAATATCCGGAGCTTGAGATTCTTCCAACGGAGTCGGGATATCAGGAACTTGAAGTGCTTGGAGAAGAGATCAAAAACATCAAGGCCGGAAACGGGCTGTTGTCTCCCGAAAAAGGCTTGTCGAAACCCAAATCGGCCAAGAGTTTAGGGAGCCAGATATCAGCAATGATGTACGAAGTAGCCAGAGAGTGTCGGCACGATCATGGCGAAGTCGCAACCGTGGCTGGTATACCCGCCGCCCCAGTTACGCCCAGCTTGGTTCGTGAGAGCATCGCTATGACTGATGTCTTTGTCACGCCTGAGAGCCGCTTTTCTACGTCACGGTCAACCCATGAAGAACGGACTCCCCCAGGAATCGAGTCGATCCAGGCTGTGAGGCCTACAGTTATTGGAGCACCTACCCAACACGTCGGCACTGACCTTATACAACGATCGTCCAGTTGGGCTGGGCGTCCCCTCAACGACTTATCCCAGAATACGGAGACGCCATCTGCAGGGACTTTGGAGGCGTGGCAAAGAAGGGAGTCTGCCCCGAATCTGTCACGAGCACTGCAAAGCGAGCCTAAATTTGATTACGACTTACCGGAGCGAGTGTAGACTAGCTAATGGAAAAGAAGTGGATGAGTTCACGTCTGATGAACATCAGGCACAGGTTGGTGCGAGTGGAAGCCCGAGCATATATACCAGTGGACAACATACTACTTAGCCATGCGGTTGCTCTTTTGGCCGCTTTTATAACTACCTACACAACTGCCTCTTAATTCTTGTATTACCATCTTAGCTACTGAATGTAGAGCTATTCAATTGTGCATCATCTCGCCAACCAGGGCAGCACACCAACTAGCCTTCTGACGGGTATGACATGCTAAGATGGACACATTCATCATCACTTCCTGTGTTGGTAGACTGACACGCCAAAAGTCCAGCATCGCGTTTAAGCTAGGCAACACTGAAAAGTACTACCAAATATATTGAGGTAATATTAAGATATATAGATTACAAAGACCTAACAACAAGACTGTGGTTGGTTCTTGTTGCTGATGCCCAACTTTTGTCACGGAATTTTAGTTTTGAATAATCTGAATGTCAGGTTTTTCTTAATGTTGCAAACTATACCCTGTAGTTAATTGGCGCAACAAGCATCGGGCGGGGAGGGAGGGTTGGAATGACATGAAGTCGCGACTTTGGAGCAGAGATAGATATACAGTCAGGTTCCCTGCTTAAGCGAGCTCATCCTCCTTATCCTGTAGTTCGGCACGTTCCCGTCTTGCCTTTTCCTCTTCGGCACGTCGGAGCATTTCCTCCTTCCGTTCACGCAGTGCGACACAGAAAGGCGAGCGACGGCGGATACTGGGGCCTTTCCAAATGAAGATGAAGGGGATGATGCTCATTAGGGCACTTAGGCCGCCAAGGAGGGAGCACGCTCCGGGGATGCCCAGACGGCGGAACATGTGTGTGGTGCCGAGGGGAAGGATGACTGCGAAAAGGGAGCGGCTGCACGATGTGGCGGCGTTGGCGGAGGCTGCGAAGATTTCGTATGCATCTGTGAGGTAGTTGAGCAGGGCCATGAAGATGAGGAGGAAACCCATTCCAAATGGCACGCCGGCGAGCATGGGCGCCGCGACGGTGATGTCGTCACGGGCGGACCAGCCGAGCCAGAAGAGGGAAATAACGAAAAGGGGACCACCGAGGCAGGCCAGCGGGAGACGACGGTATTCCTCGCGGCGGATCCAGGCGGCGTCGCGGGCTTGGGCTCTAGCGAGCACGTCGTCCCAGATCCAGAAGAGGGGGAGGGATAGACAGGCGCCTGCGATGATGGGGAGGTAGGCGAGGCCGGTGACGCCGGAGGACAGGCCGTAGACGTCCTGGAAGATGATGGGGAAGGCCTGGAAGGACATGTAGAAGATGGAGTAGACGAGGGAGAGGTAGGCGGAGGTGGTGGTGACGATGGGCTCGAAGAGGAGCATGCGGAGAGGTCGGGTGAGGACGACGGTGAGGAGCTGGTTGAGGTCGGTTGTCTCGAGGTCGCGGGGGGCGATGGCGCGGGAGGCAGGGTCGGCCTCGCGCATCTTACGGGCACGACGGGAGAGGAGGATGGGGGCGTATGTCTCGGGGAGGAGGATGGTCATGACGAGGGTAGAGCCGGCGACGATGAGGGCGATCCAGAAGACCCAGCGCCAGCCGATGGCGGGGGAGGTGAAGCCGGAGACGATGGGAGAGAGGATGGGACCGAAGGTTGTTGCCTGAGTGGTGTTAGTTGCTGAAGCCTAGGGTCATATATAACGAGATAGTCGAGGTCGAGGGGAGTTGGTGGGAAGAACTTACAACCATGAAGATGGCGAATGCTCTCCCCCTCGTCCTAGGATCACCATAGACATCCGCAAGAATACCCGCCACAATAGCAATAGGCGAACTAGCAAAGACACCACAGAATAAGCGAAATACCAGAAGTGCCGGCCAGTTGGGCGCGAGAGCGCAAGCCATGGTGGAAAGACTGAACAGAGCAAATGTCACGATGCTCAAGTTCCTCCGGCCGTGGTGCTCGCTGAGAGGACCCCAGATGATAGGTCCAAGGACATAACCGATGAGGTAGACGGAGATGGGCAACACTCGTTGTTCCTCAGACGTGACCCCAAAGTAATCGACGATGTCGGGGATAGCCATGCTGGGGAGGGCGGAGCCCATGGTTGAGTTGATGACGAGGATGACTGTGCATACGAGGACGAGAGTCTTCTTTGACTGTGGGGAGTTTAGCTGGGGTACAAACACGACGAAAACAAAGAGCATTGGTTGATTGAACTAAGATGCTGCTTACATTCGGCCAGTTGTAAGGATTCTCAGGATCATCTGGCTCCCAATTGATGAGAACCTCATTCGTCCGGCTCCGGGTCCGGGAGCGGATGTTGTGAAGGGCACCAATGCCTCGGTCCGCCGTCTCCTCCTCATATCGAGCCTGGGCGTCGAGCTCATCGAGACGAGTGATTCTATCCGAGAAAGAACTACTTCTTCGTCGTCCGCCTTGTAAAAACATGTGAGCTCTCTGGTTCCAGGGCAACTAACAGCACGATGGGATGGCCTAGAAAATTTTCAATGGCGACATTCACTCACGGTATGGGGATGGATCCCGCATTGTGTCGCTAGATTCGCTTCCCGGCATCTTGGGCTAGGAAAGTTGGTGGATGGCAAAAAGAAGTTATTCACAGTAGACAGTGCAATACGGAAAGAGAAGAAACGGGAGACGGGTGGGAATTGAGGTCTGGGGTCGAAAGCAGCCAGGGCATAGTTGTCAGTAGGATACGCAAACAATGCAGTACTCTTCTCCTCTTGTTCTCTCTCTGCCATCCCATGACTATCACATTTGGAGTGTGGTCCGCCTCCCGGGGCACCGAGGTGGATCTCTATCTTACCCACCCAACCATGACAGAGCCGAGAGTAACTAGGGGGCATTCCCGATGAACCCGGGATTAAGATGAAGGCGTCTCAACCCCGCTTAAGAGGCAAGATAGGGCGGCATAAAGGCGGGGATTGGCCAACTCGTGCGTCCGGAGCCGGGGGAGAGAGATGGGGAACATGTCGGGCCAGGAGTGGGATGGCTCCCCCCGTGTGAGGGCGCCTCTTTCTTTGAGAGTCATTGCCGGAGAGGGGCGACGTTAGCCGGTAGGTACCTATGCAGAACGTTGCCAGACCCGGCCGATTGATCGACTTGAGAGCCGAAGCCGGGGTTGAGCTAGTTAGTGTGGAAGTGTGGTAGAATCGAGATGGGTGACGAATCGTCGGCAGAATAGATCTCTTGACCGATCGTGCTTACTGCGTACTTAGGTACGGAGTAGATGCACCTCTTATGTATCACTGCAGCCAAGGCGGCTCGAGACGACCAGGAGCGAAGCCGGATCGATCTGAACGGCTGCTGGTTGGTTCTGCCCGGGTCGGGGTTCGAAGCGGCCGAGGCAGAGAGCGTCACGAGGATCCTTGGTGCCCAAGCTACTGTCATTCGCAGGATTCCTGTTGCACTTGAGGAGAAAGAGGGATGGAAAAGAATTCACCCGGCGAGTTCGGGCGTGGCGTTCTTCGGCTCCGAAAGGGGGAAGGGGGGGAGATTTGCGCCAAAGCCAGGACGACTTCATCAGGGTTCAGGTTTCTAGGTTGATTTGCTTTCCGAATCTGGCATACAGCTCGACCTTGAGCTGGGTCATCTCCTCGCGGATAGTGGCCAGCTTTTCTTCCAGGCCGCTCGAGTCCTCCTCGATCTTCTCCGTTGCCTCTTCGAGCATCTCCTGCGCCTGTTCTAGCGAAACGTGGAAGAAGGCGTCGCCGATCTTGTAACTACGGGGGGGTTTATCAGCATCAACGTGTCCTTTGATCGGGGGTGGTGGGGGGGTT
>JABFFI010000786.1:861-19223 GCA_013623725.1 Fusarium robinianum | reverse complement strand
CTCCCATCGCTATGCTCGCATAGAATTCGCTCCCCGTCTTCTAAGCAAGCTCACAAGGATGCACTGATGACTCAGTTGCCGTGCTGCTCAATGGTCTCCGCCGCCATCTCGAGGATGTTATCCTCACCGGGGTTGTTCTGGGGGAAGCGCGAGTTGTACCCGAGCACCGCCCGGGCCTTGAGGTATGTGCTGGTGCTGATGGACAGTGTCTGGGTGGACACAAACCACTTGACGCCTTCGCTGCAGGGAGGTGTCGTGAGTGAGCCGGAGTACCTGTATTTCACATTGGATGTCAGCATTGATCGATCGAATCATGTTATCGAGGGGGGGAGTGTGGCTTACGATTTGAAGGAACCGGCCTTGAGATAGTTGACGATCCTGGACATGGCCAAATACCCAGTGTTGACGGAGGATCCGGGAGTGGCAATCAGGTTAGACTTCTGAAGGACCTTTTCGACAACGCCGGATGCCAAGTTCCGAAGGATCTTCAGAGGGGTCGTGTCTAGGTCGATGTAGACGCCAATCACAGCGAGTTCCTGGCTGGCGCTCTGCCAGACCATGTGCATCTCCATCGGCATGCTGATTCCGTCGTCGATGTGCTCACTGGGCAGATGGAAGTGGAACTGCTTCAGAGAGTAGGTGGTGGTGCCGAGCTTGATGCTGCCGCCCTCAGCGATGACTTCGATGGTCGAGCCGAGGTTTTCAAACTCGGCACCGCTATGCCAGTCGGAGATGGCGAGATTAAGGTCTGATGAGGGGACCATGTTGAAGGAGCCGGACACCACGTCAATGGGAGACTGGTTCTTGCCAAGGGAGCACAGCGAATTGGCCGCGGGATTCAGGCCAAACCAGTTGGCAGGGCCCTGACGAGTCAACAGTTAGCAATTGCACTATTGAAATTCAAGTCTGGCTGCGGGCTCCAACAGAATTGTCTCTGATGAAAAGCGATGTATATCCATACTAAGATGAAAGCGGAATGGGATGAAAAGAAGCTAGGATGAAATATGCGTACCTGGTCGCCGGTGTATCCGAACGTGGGCGGCACAAAGGGTCCAGATCGGGGATGCAGGTGTGTTCCATGAGCACACGATGCAAGCACCTGAGGAGCAGAGGCGACGAGAAGTGCCAGAGTAGATGATACTGAGAAGAACATGATGAAGGTAGGAGTCTGTCCAGACAAGGAAGAAGAGATATATCCAAAAAAGTATGTTCTTGACAAGATATAGACAAGTTTGGGCGTTGAGATAGCTGCGAGGCGGAAGTGTCTGCAGATCTGAGGCTAAAGAACAGATATCAGAGCAAGAAGATGAATTCCTAACGGGATGTCACAGACTTTATATTCCTGAAACTTTGTCCTTTGAGATACTACCCTCGACTACTACTCCCGAATGCCTCGGAACGGGGGCAGTCCTTACGAATCCGTGGGCTTTCCCTCCTCCCCCATGTGGCTGAGTGTGAAGGGGACCGGACTGCAACGCATTCATTGCAACGCATTGATAGTTGACACCCACGCCCACCCTCCCTGGCTGTTCCGGGATGCAGTCGGTAGTGAAGGGGAGCGAAAAAGCCCTGGTTGACCAATCTCACGCCACGCCTCACTAAGCATAGTCCAGGGTCTAGAATCCATGCTTGGTCCCCAGTTTTTGGGGGACGCACACACGTCCACCCTCTGACGGGTGCGAGACAGACAGGATTTCCCCGGCTCGACCACTGTTTCCAGGGTCCTTTACTTCTAAATACAACCAAAAGAGACCCGGAACACTGGGTCGAACCCCCCGTGAGGGAACGTTGTCGACGCCACCGGACTCTGCATACCCTCAACTGCCATGTTGGAGACCGAAACGGTGACATTCCACGAAGCAACGGGCGTAGAGAGACGATACGATTTACAGTTTACAATGGGGGAACGAGCTTCCCTTCCCTCACTAACCCGAAACCGCTCTCGTCGGCTGCCGAGTCTTAGTAAAAGGGTTTCCGTCGGCATTCTTCCCAAGTTGACGAAGCGTCCAGGCCTGCCAAGCCGACAGCAAATCTCCAACGACATCGCCAAGTAAAACAAAGCGTCCAACCAGATCCCTAAAAGCTCAGATATGATCCAATTCCCCGTAATATCTAGAAGGAATTTGCTCATCAGCTGTGAGTCTTCGGCCGTCTTTTCTCGGCATGCATTGGGCGTTCCCGCAGGTAGATGATGATTGGGAAGCCCTCCCTCTCTCCCCCCTCTCTTCCCCCCCCCGGTTGTCGGTGAGGGGGGGGGGTCGATATTATTTCTCTTTTCCGCGCTGCGCTTTACTTTTCCCTTTCGCCGGAACTTGGCTAGCTGGAAATGCAGCCCATGCCTGGATCTTGCAGTAGCTGTGGCGTCTTTGGCGCCCGTCCCTCCCGTGCCGTGTGCGGGTCACGATGGGGGCGAAAGGGGGGGCCGGTGATGCAGAAACGAGCAGGATATTCACGATGTCTTAGGTCTAATGTCTCCACGGGACGGCTGAAGACAAGGCCCTCCTCCCAATGGACTCGCCAATCGAGTTGAGGCGCGCGTCTGCCGGACCCGTCAAATATGCGTGCCGCGACTGCGTATCAACACATCAAAGACCTTGCCAGCGCCAGTGACAGCCTGTGGGTATGAAATGCCAAGGGCTGAGCTGCTCGTTTGGGTAAGGGTTCTGACGAGGTCCAGACAGGGCTGAATCACACTTATTTTGGTTCTTGGCGACCCTGACAAAGAGTGTTTTGTCAAGTGGGAGAGAGGGAGGGGAAGGGGTAGTCGCAGGGTTTCTCTTTTTTTCCAGACAACCCTCTCTCCCCTCCCTCCAAACCTGGTGGAACATTCCGCTGGTCACTAGAAAGGAGTTCTATGTACTTACTATGTGATGTTAATATGCTTTAACTTAAGGCTTCCTCTAAGCTCAAGTTATCACTTCATCACCCTCCAGACTTAAAAGCCCAGAGCCCACAACTGACCATTCGGTGTGATCTAACCTTTCACCGGCTCAACGCCTGGTCAGCTGACCCGCAGCTTGTCATTTCTTTATTTTTTCGGTCTCGACGCCTCCTCCAGGTTCCCGCATTATCACCATCGCCATCTCCGACTCCCCGCACGCGTCGGCCGCCCTAAAGCCTCAACCTCTCCCCTCCCACCCACCACCTAAACGCGAGCTGACAGCTGCCAGCTGCCAGCCCCAGGTTCGGGACACCTGCATATCTCCACTAGGACCTTTCGCGGGAGACCTCTTTTTTGAGGGTTTTTTTCTCTTCTTGGCCGCTTGTGCAGGCTGGGCAAGCTAGATCCGTCGACAAGTTGTCAGGGGACTTTCGCATCACCACTCATCGCGTTGAGATCTCACATGGCCCCGCTGTATAAGAAAGCCCTCGTGGTTGGCGCCACCTCAGGGATTGGAGCGGCACTTGCGTCTAAGCTTGTCTACAATGGAACCAAGGTCATCGTGGTTGGCCGTCGTCAAGAGCGTCTGGACGCCTTCGTGAAGGCGCACGGCACGGAGCACGCCAGCAGCGTAGCCTTCGACGTCACGAATCTGACGGGCGTCAAGCCCTTTGCTGAATCGATAATCAAGGCGAACCCTGACCTTGACTGCGTCGTGATCAGCTCGGGTATCCAGCGGGGGTTCGACTTCACGGAGCCCGAGACACTGGAGTTGCCGGCCATCGGCGAGGAGCTGACAACCAATTACACCTCGGCAGTCTATCTCACGGCAGCGTTTCTCCCGCATCTAAAGACGCAGGCACAGGGCCACTTGGTGTATGTTAGCGCGACGTTGGGCCTCATACCCTCCATGACTCGAAGCCCAAATTACAACGCATCCAAGGCTGCGCTCCACGCCTTCGTCGTGGACGTTCGTCAGCAGCTCCGGGATGCCGGGTGGTCCAACCTGCGTATGGTGGAGGTCTTCCCGCCTGCAGTGCAGACCGAGCTGCATGACGAGAAGCACCAGCCAGATCTGACCAATGGGGGAGAGATCGGGACCCCCCTGGAGGAGTTCACTGACAAGATGTATGAGGGGTTAGTTGGTGGACGTGATCAGTTCGCGGTTGGCAGTGTGGGCGAGGACTTGCTGCGTGAGGGAGGATTGGAGGCGCAGAGGGAGGAGTACTTCCAGAAGCAGCAGGCCTTTCTGAAAGAGGCGTTGGTGCCATACCTGAAGAAGTGATGATCAAGTCCAAGTTTAGTAATGTGATATTGCAATGGGAAGATGAGACAATGGTTTATGCTATAGGCTATTAGAATTGCACATTAATGCAAGCCGGGGCTGGGAGGGAACATGAAAACCCAGTCTCGCTCCCGTTAGCCCCCGAGGCTCTCCTGTGCTTCCCATGAGTGGTTACACCAACCCGGGGTCTGCCAAAAGGTCAGACATCCAGCGGGTTTGTCCAAGTGATTCCGGTCATAGGTCCCAATACGAGATCTCGGAATTCAAAAACAGCACCGACACTTGATAGGGTGTGTACAGATCCTGAACAGGCTGTCAGCTCCAGGAACTCCACCGTACGCCTATCATGAATCCCCAATCAATCTTCAACGTGTGTGATTAACAGTTCAGCGGAAGCAGTGCGGAAGGCTGCAGGCTCTGGGGTTGTCGCGTCACGTCGTTGCTTTTCGTGACGACGATACAGGAAGCTAAGATCAAATATCACATGCCAAGTGCTGCTTCCCGAAGACCCGCCCCCGAGATGCCGAATCTGGGGCGGTCCAGATGCCCTCCGTAAGATTGAACTGTGGTAGTTATGAATTCCGCACTAACGTATCGTACTCGGCACATCTTGTCGGCAGTGTTGTGCTTGAATAGAGGAGACAAGTCCCAAAAGACAATACCTAGGGCAGAGGGGAAAGAGACTGCAGTTAGTCATACACACACTGTGCTGACCTACTATGGTACTCCAGTTGCGATTCACACTAGTCTACGGACATAAGTATCTCGAGATTCTATAGTCTGGATCATCACTTGAAACTACATACCCTAGAGTGCCTTCTCCACGAAACAAACACTCAACTAAACCCCAAGCCTCCCGAGACTAGTGCCCTAACGCTTGACAACATGACCGTTTCAGAATCCCACACCACCGACAAACCTACCTTCACCCACAAGATTCCTCTAAAGATAATCTACAGTTGTGAAGCCCTCTACAGTACCTTGGAGAAGATATACGGAACTGAGTTCAGCTGGGAATTCGTTGAAGATGAACTTGTCATTTTGGTGCATATTCCTGCACCTCTCTTCTTGAAGGAGAGGCTTCAGGAAGAAGGAGCGCTGCTGTCTTCAAACTAGGAGTGAAATGAAGCACAAGTAGCAGGTCTAATTTCCTTTCAAGCCTGAGTCCTTTTCCCTATAAGCTTGGATCGCCCGGAAATACTCAAGGAGGAGTGCTTGGTTAGCTACAAGCATGTGTCCACTTATAAGATTTATTTCACTTCGGGTCTTTGACTGAGATAATTTACCGATAGCGTATATTTATTTTGACCATTTTCAGAAATATCTATACATTCTAAAGACACTGCCTGTGCCAATAATTCATCGCAACTCTCATATGTGTGCGTGCACTCCTGACCCCCCCTACATGTAGTCAAGTCAACGCACATTTTAGCTACGTCTGCTCACGAGAGCTGGCAGTCGATCCTTTAGAGATATTTATACTTTTGCATGCGGTTAGGGTTCACGAAAAACTATTTGGCTTTTATGATATGTGTGGCTGAACGTGCAACGAAACTCGCCTTGTTTTGTTGTGATGAAACAACACTCCCAATCACCTGCGTTCTCTGTTCATCAATCACTTGACGTTCGATTAGCGTCCTGCCAAGCGACAGCAACCCCGGATCTTGATCGACTAGTCAGGTGCTAAAATCAACATGTGAATCATTGTCCAAGAGATCGTGTTGGAGCCTTGGCTGCAGATATATATAGGCCAAGACATTGGCACACTAATGTCACTTTCCAAGAGAACACCCACGCGCCAAGGCACCCGGAGAGACAAGAGGCGTTTACAATACCAAGAAAGAATCTAACTGGCCCTTTGTACCCCAGAAGAACCCATATAAAGAACTCCAATCATGTTTGACGAACCGAACGCCCAGATTGTCAACCGAAACATCATCTTCACTCACACCATCAACCCCGAGCTCATCTACAGCAATTGGATCTTCAACGATGCTCTGGAGACAATTTACGGGAAGGGGAACTTCAAGGTGGAAAGGAAGCCTAGGGAAGTCACCGTGACGGTCCACGTCGGAAGCCCGGTCTTTTTACAGGTTCGACTGCAAGATATGGGAGCTATAACCAAGTTTACCTACTCCGAACCCAACTTTGGCGAATGAGATGGATTGTGGTTTATCGATGCCCTGTCACTTTAGAGACTATGTAATAATATAAATATGCAATGGCTTCACATTGTGGGAAATAAAGCTGTCTTTATCATGCTTTCAATCACAACTTCTCTTCATCATTATCCGGAATCAACCTTGACGCACATATACGCCTCTATTGCTTGAGATTTCATATCTGTTTCTCCACCTATTTCCCAATCGTCCAAAATAATTCAACTACTGTCGCAGGATAACTTCTCTAGTTGTATCGTCAGAAGTAGTTATTCTAGTCTCATGTTGTCCTTATCACAACCCATGTCATCCATATTGGTTAGTGCCTTGCCCTTGGTTGAACTGGCTAATAAACCGGGCGAAACTCCCACTACAAATCATGCTGCGCACTATCGGAACGTGAAATCCCCTTCGCCACCTTTGAAACTCCGTTGGTTAATCTCCCGGGCTGTGCTTTCAGCCGCGGAAATTGAACCGCGAGCTAGCTAATCTGCCTTGTTTTCAAATCAGCTGGTCAGCCCGCATGATTTGATGGGGTCTTGGCGGCCCATTATTATAAACCAACCTCTCCATCGTCGCTTGCGATTCAATTATTTCTGCTCTGGAGTCTTTGATCCCATTCCACGTCAATTCCCTCCACTCCTAGATCTCAACGGCGCATATCCTCAAGGCACGCGCGTCGCGAAACTCGCAAATCCATTAGCCTATCTAAAGCAAGGGCGCGTCAACTCCACAACCGACCCGAGAGTTCCGAACCTCAAAGCCAAGATGTGCTGGCCAATTCGCGAACAACAACCGGCCAATCCCTACGAGTACTATGCTCGCCCCGTCATGGCAGACGACTCAAGCTTCAAGCGCCATAAGCTGCAGAAGAAGCCACCTAAGCGCCGTAAGAGAAGACGTCGGTCTTCTAGGGGCGACGGCGGCGGGGGTGGCACTGGTGGAGGAGAAGGAGGTGGATGGTGCAGCGGAGGTGGCGATGGTGGTGGCGACGGAGGCGGCGGCGGCGGGGGTGAATAAGCTGGAGGTATGGATGGGAAGCATGGTTGAAGAGGGACTGGAGGGATTCTTTTGGCGTTTGGGAGCTTTGGATAGGAGTAGGAGCAATATACCCGCGGTGTTGTCACTCGTGCATTGATCCTAGGACAAAAATCGCTCACAAAAGGTCTTTAACAATTCGCCAGTGTCTCATGCCTAAGCCATTCACTTGATCATTCCCTATTCATTCTATGGAATTTTGTCTTTCTTTCGATATCATCTATCTGAT
This sequence comes from Fusarium robinianum, assembly GCA_013623725.1. NCBI lineage: Eukaryota > Fungi > Ascomycota > Sordariomycetes > Hypocreales > Nectriaceae > Fusarium > Fusarium robinianum. The sequence continues at coordinate 11,631 of JABFFI010000786.1, read as the reverse complement.
TCAACAGCTGTTGATTGAGTTCTGGTAGAGAAACGTTACCGCCTCTTCGACCACAAGTTCGGGACAATCTATCACATATATGGAGGTTCCCACGGGCTTCCATTCTTGCCGGCCAGTTGATATCTCTTCTTAAGGTCTATTATTTCGCAGCATGATTCTGAATTCAGGAATCAGGTGTCCTCTTGTAAGGACAGAAAGCCTCGGATCACGGTATCGAGCCAGCAGGACAGCACGTAATCGGTCAGGTTTATGAGGCTGGGGCCAGTGAATAATAAATAAAACAAGCAGGAAAGCCCTCAAGGTTCCTACCTATGTGCAGGTGGCTAATTTCATCCGCGGAGAGACATGCAGGTTGTTGCATAATGCCAACTGGCTGGAACCAAACAGGCTGTTGGGCCAAGGAACTGATCGACGCCGCACTACGGCCACTTCTCAATCAACTTCCATTCTCGGAATTGAGCTTGAGATCGATTGGCTAATTGTGACTCAGACACCCCCTTCCACATGCGCTTTGGTCTTACACGAAAGCTCTGCCCAGTTTCCAGTGTCCAGCAAGGTTGCTGGCCCCCATCCTACCCACCCATCAGAAAGTGTCCGGCTTGAAGCAAGTGTCCGATGGGAAAATGTCCGAGATGGATTTACAAAAGTCGACTCAGCTCGGCAGAGCCTTGATTTGATCTCCTAAATCTATCGATTATAGTGGAATTCTTGGTATTGCGCTCTTCCAAGTCCGGGCTGGCGGGACCATCCAGGTTGATGCGAGGCTGTGATAGAGACATGGGATCAAACCACTTGAAATAGCCAACATGAGAACCTCTCTTTCCCTAGACCATATTCCTGTGCACTCACTCATCACTCTCTCTTCAAACCCATCGCTGGTGTCTTCTAACCCGTCAAGATGGCTCGCTCTCTTGGACTCCTTGCACTTGCTGGTGCTTCGTTCGCCGCGAAAACCACCATCGTGAGCCTGGTTATGCCCCTTCACAACACTCAGGAACTCCTAGCTACCGTCGTCGATGTCAATCCCGAAGCCACGACCTTTGCAGTCATGTGCCCCGAGGGCGTTGAGAACTATGAGTGTGCTCTTCTGAACACTCAGACGGTCATCCAGGGTCCCTCGACTTTGTCTATCCACTACTCTTTTGCAGGTGATGAGGAGCATGGGTACTTGTAAGTCCCTCTCATGACCTCTGAATTCGTGAATTTTCTTAGATTCTAAGCCTTTCTCTATAGCACCGAAGACCTCAACTGCAAGCTCGAGCTGCAAAAGAACATCGGCACCTGCACCATCGCTCTTGCACAAGAGACCGACGGCACCACTATCTCATCCTCTCTCGTTGCCACTGAGACTAGGCTTTCCGACCGTATGGTCCCTGTCACTGTCACTGCTGGCGCCGAAAAGCTGGGCGCCACTGGTATCGCTTCAGCCTCCGAATCTGAGCCTTCTACTCCCGCCGAGCCTGAATCTTCCACCACCGGTTCTATTACACGGACTCAGGGAGACAGCCCGGATGACCTTACGAGCACTGCGGTCACTTCGGTGGAGTCTACGCCTGAGCCCGCCCCTGTAACTGTCAACGGGGTCGGCATGGTGGGAGCCAAGAAGGTGGCTGTCGTTGGTGCCGTGGCGGTCGTTGGGGGTGCCGTGCTTCTGTAGGACAAACACGATGGGTGGCTCCGTATTAGAAGCTGGATTTCAGGGCTACTATTTCGAAAATCTCCGGCCTCTCGGCTTGGATGTTCGATACTTAGAAGTCCAAGCACTATGATGTCTTCCCCATTCCGACAAGATACCAGGAAAATAGATGGAGAATGGGACACTAATCTATAGCTTGTATATAATCAACTTTCTTAGCTATCAATCGCCTTTTCTTGTTTCCTCCAAGCAACCTCAGCTCGGGACTATGCCTTGCATGGCTATATCATCCTGTCATCCAGCATCTGACCCATGGTTTAGTCAAACATAATGGTTGCACCATTTACAGTAATTTCAATGCTTCCTAGGAACCAGCTTGACGTTCAGAGGCAACTTGATCCAGTTCGTAAAAACTCGCATATTCTCATGATCATTCTTCGGATCCCACTGAGCCCATGTCTCATCTCCCGTCATGAAAATATCGTTATGCCAGAGCAGCTTCGCCGTGAGGAGTCTCTGCTCCATGTACGAAAGACTATTCTCGGTTAGTTTCACGAGAGTTTTGTTCTTCAACAGAGGGGAATGCCTACTTGCGACCTATGCAACCCCTAGGTCCGAGGGAGAAGGCATTACTTGCTCCAAGCTTGTCAGTTGCGTTCTCCCTATCCAGCCATCGCTCAGGCCTGAACTCATATGCGTCCGCGAAATTATCTTCGGCATGCGTCGCTGCCCACATGCACGTCGAGACTGTCGTTCCGCCCGGGAGGGCATGTCCATCAACCATGTCGCCTTCGGTGGGCACAGTACGGGTGAAACCGATAGGGGCACTGGGGAAGATGCGCAGACCTTCTTCCAGCACCGCAGTAAGCCATGGAAGTTTCGCGAGCACTTCGTATGTGATGTCTTCGTCTCTCTGGAAGGTGTCTCTGATCTCAGCGGTGAGTTTGGCAAGAACGTGCGCGTTCTGTGGCCTCAACAGATGGTTGAACAAGCCCGTCATGAAACTGCCTGTAGTTTCTGAACCAGCGATGATGAAAAGAGCGCCATTCACTATAATTTCTTCTTGGTTAAGATTCTCCTTGTCCTTTTGGTTCATCAAGTAGTGCAAGAAGTCCCGGTGCTGATTGTTTCCAGTCTGGCCGATTCGCTTCAGAATTTTCTCCCTCGAATAGTCCAGGTGTCTTCGCCTCTGATCTCGCAGTTCCTTGGGCGCGAAGAGCTTCAGGAGAAGTTTCTGCGCGAGACTTCCAGTGTTGGCCAGCCGGCGGGTCGCCTGTTCAATTGCGCCAGCTTTGATAGACTCTGAGATCAAGGGAACCCAGAATCGCAAATCGCCGTTTGTAAGACAGCCAAAGGGTTCCCCAAGAGAAAGATGGCCGATGATGTCGAATGTCGTGTAGGAGAACCAGTCGGCAATGTCGCAGACTTGCCCCGTCCTCGCGAATTCGTTCATCTTGTCACGGAAAATATCGATATAGATCTTGATGAGATACTCCTGTTCTAATAGCGCTTTGGTGCTAAACGCGTATGATAGAGCACGGCGTTGACGAGCATGGTCGATATCGTCCGCCATGGTGATTGTCACGACACCAGGAACAGACTGGATGGAACCGACGTGAATGGGGTCTTTGTGAAAGTTACGGTGCCCAGGCCGGCTCCCGTAGATATCTTTCCATGACCGTTCGGAGTTGAAAGACAGCTCCGTTGGTGTGATTCGGACAACGGGTCCATATTGATCATGAAGTTGCTTGACATAGAAGGGAAGACGTCCGCGGATGAGATTGTAACTAAGAGGGATTGGAGAGAGGCGGTTGAACAAGGGCCCCGGATACTTGGACAGCGGATGAAAATAGAGACGGTGAAATGCAAGGGCGAAGAGATAGAATGCGATCTGTATATCAGTACGTCAGCTCCATGGTTCTCACTATTGTCGGGTTTCGGGGATCGCATACCAGAGTGGCCGCACACGCACCCAGAGCCAAGGGACTCACGGACTCGCCGTGAAGAGCATTCAAAACCGCCATGGTAGCCAATACGGATTGAATTGCAACATTATGGCCCTCAACTCAGAGCAGCCCGATTATAAATGCGAAGCCCAAGACGGCCTTCTACGGCTAAGAAGGGAGGGTGGTCGGGAATTCTTCTCCGCTACTGTGAAGGCGTCCGGAAAAGAAGATCCCGAGTTTCTATGACGTTGTGGATAATGAAAGTCGGGTTCACCACTACCTTGGTAATACTGTTTGACTTGAGCCAATAAAAATATCAGTTTAATAGTGGAAGTGATGATCAGTCACGTTGGGGGGTTATCCGATGGAGTTTGACTTCCTCGAGGGAACTGCTTGTGCTCTACTATCGGTTGACCAGGAGTCCGTCTGCCAGGGAAGTCACAAGTCACGTAACCTAAATGAGCACATCTAACAGAGCACAGTGGTTGATGGTTTGACCTCTTTCCGACAGTGTCTTGAATAATTGCCCTGTGACCAAATTGAATCGGAGGTTGGCCCGCGGCTCACCTCCTCGCTCCCCTCATGGCCCGCATAACTACTGGCGCCGTTGAACAACTAATTTAGTAGTGGTATTCACGGAACCGCTTCGAGGAAACAAAAAAAAAAGGAGAGAGACGACAAAGTTTGCAGCAGTCTCTCTCTCTCTGTCACAGAACAATATTGGAAACAGGCAAAAAGATGGGATCCCCGAGACCTGGCTCGAACAGGTGGCCTTTCGGTGACGTTGTGGGTCAGTTACAGCCGAACGCTCTTCCAGCTGAGCTACTCGGGGATTGCTGGAACTTGGAAGATGTATCTTTAGCTTATTCTATAAAGCCCATGCTGTGTTTACCGTTCTCCTCAGCGTTTTCTCTGAAATCACCCTCTCTCAACTTCAACGACAGTCAACCCTGCTAGAAGCATGTGCAACGTGATTACGCCACTAGAATCACATAGAACCCAATACCCCTGTCACTCAGACCGCTTTTCCCGAGGCGCGTTCGATTGATAGCTCATCAGCCTTGTTTAGTTCATGTCATTCCCCTGTCTCATGTTCTTTTGTTGACAGATTCAGAGAGCCTGACACCAGATAGTTATGAAATCTCCTTGTTTCGAATCTCCCAAGCCTTGCCACTTGACAGTAAATAGTTCAGCACCTTTGAGCCCTAGAATTAGTTATTCGTTAACTAGGGACTCACAACTAGCTAGGGTTTATAGAGAAAGAAAGCTATGACTTGCTGTTCAGACAAGAATAATCTCATCGCCGGCACATAACCCACTATCAAACGACTTATAATCGACTACTGCGGCGAGACGGAAATCACCCACGAACCGAAACTTGAACGGGCCTCTGCTGCCATCATCATCCCCATCGCCATCATCCCCATCGCCATCATCCCCATCGCCATCATCCCCATCGCCATCATCACTATCGCCATCATCATCGCTATCGCCCTCGCCATCAGCTGGACGCAGGATCCATGCATGCGTGTCAGTCTTGTCTAGCGTCCGCCACGTCCCATAATACCATTCAAAACCACCGCACGCTACGATGCAGTCCCCAGGCTTCATGTGCGAAGGGCCGACGCCGAAACGGGCCGCCCTGGGGTCGTCCTCCTCGTGGAAATGTTTGCCAGGGACATAAGGGCGTCGAGTCTCTTCGCCAACCACAACAAAGAGACGACGGCCTCTCATACTCCTGCACAGTTCGTTCATGAAGCTCGTCGCAAGGTCGGGCCAGTACTCTTCGAGCGGGCCGTATGTGTAAGTGAGATCGTATTTCCCCCCTGGCATGGCCTTCCAGAGTTCGGCTGGTTCGATATCAAGCCAATCCTTAGGGAACAATGCGGCGACGGCGGCATCAGGACCGAGCGGGCCATTGCATTCGAGGTCTAGGTTTATCGTTTCCGGTGCGAGAATGTCAACGAAATCTCGAAAAGCCGCCGTCCGCATGTCTTCACTGGCATCTTCCGGTAACGAATATTTGAGAACGGATTTCCAGGTAAACTGCATCCATTCAAGCGCATTCTCGGGCCGCGGATTCCTAGGGAAATTTGCTGACATGCCCTTGATAAACTCGAGAATCCAAAATAGCTCCTTGTGGCGCAGAGTGAGTTGAGCATCTTCCTGAGAAAAGCTGGCCTGTAACGCCGCTTCAGTCTCCGCAGTTACTAAAGGGGCGATGTCCACCCGAGCTGGCAATAGTCTCCAGTCCGGAGCCCACGAACACACGCCTTTGAGGTGTTTCTTCACGGCTTGCTGACCGGTGAAACGGAGGATCTCAGAAGGTTGGAGAACGCCGGACTCGAGGAGGTATCTCCCAAACATGGCGTACACTTTCTCGGGCTCATCCTTATAGGAAACCGAAAACTTGGGGATATCTTCTGCTTCGGCTCCAGGTTCACGAAACCGAACGTCTGATGACAGATGGGCGAGGGCATAGACTCGATCACGGTCGTCTTTGCAGCCAAAGTGATGAAAACGCTGAAGGAGTCCCATAATGGACTCAATATCCGGCTCCGCGGGTATTTGGCAAGATCGTAGCAAATTCTCAGCATAAGTCGTTCGATTGCGCCGGATAACTTTCATAGTGCAGTCGTGGTAGGAGAGACTCGCCTGTTCCTTGACTGAGAGTTTGGGCTTGCTGGCAACTAGTTTCCCCTGCTCATGCAGAATGCGCCGTCTCCATAGCTTTGCGATAGGCACGTCGATGCTCATCTTTTTCTGAGCATCTTCCAGGACATTAACGAACCTCACCCATGCCAGCTCAGATGACCCGGCGTTGATGATCACATTGGCGTTGAGAGCAACTTCCTGAATGACCCAGCGACGGCAGAACCAGGAATGTCCGACAACGTCTTGGATCGTTTGCAGTTCCTCTGGGTTCCAGGAGATGTCTTTCTGCCGAGCGATGCGATCTAGGGCTCGGAGACTAGTCACTTGAGACTCTTCGGTACCCAACCACACGAGCACCTGGGCAGCCCAACGATAAATATCGCCCATCAGAGGAATTTGAGAAATCTTGTCATTATCATCGTCCTGGTTGATGCACACGGCATCTGCCCAGACTCTCCGGGGTTCCAGGCGGTTCCGAAAACGCCGGAGCGCTGAGTGCAGGGTGGGCGTGATTCGTTTCGGATACTGTTCATCGAGTATGATCGTCTCGGTGAATACGGGCGCGCCCCAAGTGTATGAGAGGGCTTCGTAGTCAGCTGAGGAGTCTTTTGGGTCGATATCGAGAATTTTGCAGTGAATAGGAGAATCAGGATCGGATGAGGGCTGAATCTCGAGAACCCTAGTGTGCCCTCTTGGAAGTGCGCGATATGGAGACCCAACGGTCGGAGGTGAGTCCAGAGTATTGTCGTCGCCTTTCTCCCTGATCACTAGTTCCTCGGTGTTACTTTCGGCCATCTCGATCTTTAGACCTCCGGATAGTCCGCCTAGTTAAGGAATGGCGGGCGGCTTGGTTGCTAACTCGTAGTGAATAGGCGGTTGGGCGAAGAATCGGGCAGCTTGCCGATCCGATGACAATTGCCGCAAAACAGCCTCCTGGCCAATGAGGCGAAGAGGATCGACAAGTCACTACTATCAACTGCATGATATTGAAAACCCTTTGCTCTCAAAGAAAGCAGAATTATTGGCAATAAGTGCCATTTCACTTCAAAATAGTCTTACATTGAATAAAGGTGAACAAGTTTGTCTGGATGCATCTAGTCTTGATGTCGACATATCTTGAAGTCACACCTAAACTTGGAGTTGATAATCAACTTCATCCCTCCCCTCCAACCGGCCACGGAGCTCAGCTTTTCGATTGCTTTCTTATAGGCGTGGCACCTTATTATGAACTATTATGTCTGCAGCCCCAAGAATGGGCTCGTGGGTTTCTTGCATATGGCATGTTGTGTAGAATATTGACCCGCATGAACCAAACGGTCTTGAAGGCCTCTTAAACTGGTTATCCCTTCGTTCCATACCTCTATAGCGCACCAACCTCGCTTTTCTGGTACGTTGTTCTCTGAGTTAATAGGAAGAGCCAAGAGAGGCAAAGACAAATTTCGATCCACCGTCCAAGATCCGACATGCTCTACGTCTCGTCATCGCCAGTCATCAGCTCTTCGGCCTAGGCCTCTTGAGAGGAATCAAGGCCGAGAATCACCCCATGCCATAATCCTTGAAGCACGCACAGGTTGTCAGTGCCATAGTTCAGTCCAAACACTTCATTCCACGCCCTCAAAGATGTTCCACATAGTGAAAGAGACAAGCAACCCAGTCGACGTTCGGGTATCCCGGCAACGACCAAACCGATAGTTACTGTGAAAACAGGTCATGCTCGGACCTCTGAGCCTCGCTTCCCAGCTCCGAGACATATCGGCCTCTGAAGAATCACACTATTCATCCAAGTCGTTCGTGCGGACAGTCTCCTCAGAGCTAACGGTCATGCCGCAGAGCGAGACATACAGTCGACAGCAACCCACTGGGCTTCGCCAATCCCCACTCGCCGATGCCAAACCTGATGAATCCCAGCCCTCAGTTCTGCAGCCACAACGCGATGCCATCTTCAACAAGAGCCTGTACCCACCGTTTCGACATCCACAGCTGAACGGCCCGCTCTCCTCGTTTCACCCCTGCTCCGTAGAACGCGTCTGGGCCTTTGGCGAACGGGACAAAAAAAGACCCCGGAGGGCCCGCCGGGATAGCGTTGAGCTAAGTCAATTTGGGGAGACAAGGACGCGACTATTCTCTCTGCTGATTTCGTTCATCGATCAAGATCTCGGGGAACTTTGATCCTTGCTGTCGATAGTGCCGCGGGTAGACCTGTCGTCGGTTACGAATATCAGATGATTGTAAGATTATCCCTTGAAACCAGAGCAGTCTGGTAACTGACCAGACAAAACCCACCCAAAACGGTCCCTCGCAGACGCAGTCCTAGTCTGCATGCATTGAAACGCGGCTAGAAAAAAGCCCTCACATGTCGGGGCAACTCGCTTACCCATCTTGACACTTGCTTCTTGTCATGCAACGCTCTGAAATGAAAACGTGAAAGCGGGCTGCAACCCTCCTGCAACCGGGAGGGCCGGGACCAGGGACTCGGGTTGAGCTTGGGCTATTGTCGAAGCGCCACGATATTAGTGGAAACCATTGCCCCCCTTCAGCAGCCACAGAGGAGGGAGTCTAGATCGTGACGCCTGGGAGAGAGGAGGCGTCTGAGGAGACGTTGGTGGCGTCCCCAGAGATTGAAGGTCAAGGCAACTCGCCAAGAGGCATCATTCCAGCTGTCCTTTGTTCTCGGGGAAGAACATGCCAGACCAAGTTCACGAGGCGGTCAATTGATCATGCCATGCGTGAGAAAAGAACGTTTGGAAGGATTGAAAGAAGCAAATACTGACGCATTGGTGAGTTGTATCGGTACCAAAACTGTCGACACATCTGTGGGCCATACCGTTTCGTAAGACGCAGTAGAGTGCCAGAAGTCTCCTCCCCTGTGTTTCAGCCGCTCCATCTTGGCCCTGGTAGGGTCACAGCGAGAAACCCGTCACCACCATGGCCAAGAGCTAGAGGTGATCTGACAACTGGCCATCACAATTGAAGAGACATGGAGGAACAGAGGAACAATTGAAGAAGTTGAGTCAAGTACAAAGTGAATTTTAAATGTGTGTGCCTATACTAGCTCATTACATGGCTATATCAAGACTCAAAAAGAGTCAACAATGGCCTCAGTCAGGAATGACTGACTACAGCCAAGGCATCATGTACTTCCTAGCATTGATACATTGAAGCGTCAAAGTTCCCTCCCCCAAAAAGAAAAAAGAAATCGCCAAATCAAAATTCACCATAACTCCCCCATACTCGTTATCGAACTCTTAGCGTGAGGTGGGAATGCCGTTTCCTGCCTCGAGGGTATCGTTGGAGTCGATCGAGCACCGTCGATCCTTGACAAACTTGGGCCAAGTATTCGTCAAGACAAGATACTTAATGCTTCCCTCGGCGTCGTCGAAAATAGTTGCGTCGAATCCCTCGGGGATGTCGCCCCAGTAGAGCGCTTTGTCGCCAATAATCTCGGTATCTGAAATAGTCTCTGACATGATGCCCGTCTCTGATCCATGCGATGAAGCCGCGGAAGACTTGACCTTGGTGGTCATGGCGAAGCTGTCGAAGGGAATGGCAGGGTCGACCTCGCGCTTCTCGCCGTAGAGGACGCGGGCGGATTGCTCGAAGACGGCCTCGAGCTTGCGGAGATCTTGGGAGGAGAGGTTGACCTGGAATTCGGCGTCGCGGGAGCTGACGAAGCCGGTGTAGATGCGGAGGGCGCTGTTGAATCGTTCACGGACAAGTTCTTGGACGGCGTTGTCCTTGATCTTCTCGGGGTCGCGGACGGCGGGCGGCAGGGAGCTCTTCCATTCGGCAACGCTCCTTAGGAAGGCGATGTTCTCTCCAGAAAAGTCGCGGAGGGCGGAGAACTGCTGCAGAGGCTCGGGGTTGCGCTCAAGCACGTATTCGAGGGCTTCCATGGTAAGGATACTCTCTCCAGAACTGCTCTTGCCAGAGTCTTTGGACCAGGCGGTATGCGACGAGCCTGCGACGGTGGTAGAGCCAGTGACGATAGACCTCGAGCCTTGGCCGATGGCCTTCTTGTTGATCTGCCATTGGGCAATGGAGTCAAGAGTCTCTTGGCGAAGAGTCTGGTGGCGGATAACCTCCCAGCAGGGCAAGAAGATGGTGAAGATCTCAAGCATCATGATCGAGATGGCGATCCTGAAGAGACAGTGAGCTTCCCATTGAATTACACGACAAACAAAGGGCTGGGAATGGGCTTACCATTGAGGAGGAATCCAGACATCATTGACGGGGGCCATAGCAGGGACATACAAAGCTACGAGCCACATCGGGGTGGCGTGAAGGCTGCCGTCACCAAAGTCAGTCTGTGGGGTCTACCGCCTCGATCACAAGGGAGAACTAACCTGGCGATAGAGCAAGCAATTGTTTGGACCCTCCATCCCTGGGTGTCATTGATACCGCGAGCCTGCCAGAGAATGATGGGGGCGATAATCCATGCCCAGAAGAACTGCCAGAAGACAGACGGCCACCTGGGAATCAAGGTCAGCACGGTGAGAGAGGACAAAGAAGGGTGAAGACAAAGGAGGGAAGAGG
>JABFFI010000785.1:0-18231 GCA_013623725.1 Fusarium robinianum | reverse complement strand
TGTGATGACAAAGGAAGGTGTGTTGAGCTTAGTATGATAAGCATGGAGTATGAAGTATAGGGTAGGTTAGTTGATGGCTTAGCGCGACTCCAAGCGTCGGTGACTCCTTATGACCCATATGACGAAACTGTCTGCACTATTTGCCCTGACCACTTTGCAGAGGCGCTCCGTAGAACCTGCCAGCGAAGGAATCGCTAACCTTGTCCTAATGATTAGGACGGCATCGATGGGCTTAGCTCCGTCAGAGTCGAATGCCGCCGTAATCTCGGCTTCAGCAAGACAATGTTCTCTGTAAAGAAGAACACTTGTTCGGAGGAATCCTACGGCTCGCCCTCGTTTGCCTGCTATAGCCCGCTCCCTCTGCTCTTCCTTGCAGTAGGGACAGGGTGCCAGGACTTTTTGTGGAAAGGACTCGGGAGTAACCTGCACGGTGTGTGACGGTCGTATGTGGCAGACCAATGTGTCTGCCCGACCATGGAGCCACATTGTGCTCTGAGAGAGATGAGGGAACTTAGTTTGGCGACAGTCAATATTTCGGGTGTAGTGGCGTCGTAGGCGGCCAGACTGTGCCAGGTTCTCGGCGAAGGTATCAAAAGCTGTGGAGTGGGCTTCTTGACCCGACTGTAGCTTCCGCAAGATATCGGCGTGTAGTTTCCTGGCCGACTCCGGGGTGGAATAGGCTGTCGCGTCATATACGATACGACTGGAGTTCTTGGAGCGGGACGAGCCCCGGTAGTCGGGGACTATTGTGTTTAGTCAAGAGGTACTGCAGATAGTGAAACAGAGGCGTGACTTACTGCCTGCATTGGTCGAGATGCCAGCGCCGCTGATAATGACGATGTTTTTCTTGGTGTCGAGCTGTGTTTTCAATACTTCGAGTTCTCTCAAGGAGGAAATGCTTGATGCACAAACGGGGAGATCATCCAGGAGTTTCACGTCGGGGCAGTCGGGAGGGAACATAAACGAGGGCTCTTGCTGGGGATGTAACTCGTGGATGGGACCACCTCCAGAATGTCGGCAACGTTTCCAGAGAGTTTGAACAGGCGGACTGGAGGCCGATAGCGGATGCCCTCGTTTCAGCCATTCCAAAGCGGCTGGGGTAGGGTCAGTGATCGTGACCTGCTCCCAATATCGATCAAGATACTCGATGCGCATGATGTGAAAGGAGCACTCGACGGCACGGTGGCAAGCGATGCAAGAGGAAAAAGCGAAGCCCCAGTAAGTCGGGAGAAAGACGCAATCCGGGAAGGGCATGGCGCTTCCATCACAACCGTAGCTCTCGCAACAGTGAGTGCAGGGTGCGAGGGCAAGTTGGCCTTTCGAGTATGCGAGGAAGGCATTGACAATGTTGGCGTCAGCGCGGTTGGCGAGCTTTCCCAAGAGGTCGTTAGAAGAGTGAAAGCAGGTGAGACGTCGAGCTGGGAGGACTGATACAGTGGCCTGGGTCTTAGTAGTGATATAAGGCCGGATCTGGTTGTTTTTGAAGCCGTCCCTATCTGAGATTGATAGAGTCAAGCTGAGACTGTCAGCACCAGGTCCCATAAGTCATGACGGTGCGTACCTGGCGTTCAGAGTCCATAACGGTCGTGGTGCCCTGTGGTCGGTCGTTGCTTGTCAAGTGTCGCTGGTGCGGGCAGTGTCCAAGTCGAGCAAGGTTGAGGCGAGCGAGGATAGATAGAAAGGGACGAGAAAGGAGGGGAGGAGGGAAGGGGGCAGGAGGGGGTATAAATACATCGGAGTCCGCCCATGTTGCAAAGGCCTCCCCGGCTGCAGCACACGATGCGTCCTCTAGCATGGGATGGTGGCAGCGGGTGATCTTGCTCGGTTGGATGCATGTGGATGAATTATGAGCTAGAGAGGGGACCGTCCCCAAGTCGCTTAGGGCCGTATGATCCCACGATATTGCCCGAAGCAAGGTTTCTGGCTGGAGACGTCTGCGGCTGATAGGTGATGTTGGTGTTGCGTCAGTTGATGATGCAACATGGTCTATCGGGGAAATACTATGAAGTATGCCTTGCAGGAGAGGTAGATTCTCACGTAAGGCATAATCTCCTTCCTTTAGCAATGAGACGATGCTCGCTCTTTCATCGGACAACTACCTCTCGGAACGGGTCTCTCTGTCTTCTCGGGAGCCGTTAGTTTGCTATCTTCGTAACGTAAGTATGCCGTACCTAATTAGGTCTAATTCCCGGATAATTTTCATTTTCCCTCTTGGTGTGCGTGACCGTGAGTGTTGGAAGGTTGAAACACTTGCAGCTGACCTTGTCTTTTCCATTCCCGGCTTAGCCGAAAGGTTCGCCTCGAACACAAATGCCACCAAACCAAAGACCACAAAAAAGCACCACACGAAATGCTCAGCCTGATTTTCGAATCCAGGATTGAGTTCTCTCTCATTGTTTTCACCTTCATCACTGACAACTGCTTGTCACCAAGTCACTCGTTCTTTTTATTTGTTCTGTCAGTCATTCAACTATCTTCAGTCACTCCTTTCAACCATCTCTTATCCATTTATTCTTCATATTCCACCACCAAAACAATAATGTCTCGTTCTGCCGCCGTTGTCGCTGGGCTTTTGGCCACTGGAGCCTTCGCCAATTCAGTTAGAGTCCCAGAGCTGAACGGGTATGACCATGTGGGATGTGTTGTCACGAAACCTAGCACGTTTCCTAGGCATTTCCCAAACCTCGCCCCCGGCATCTGTGTTCCGACCTGTTCGACGAATGGCGACATTGTCGCCTTGGGCAATGGTTGTTCTTGTGACCGCCTCGATTTGTCGGACAAGCCCATCCCTTGTCGTGTGATCAAGGCTGATGATGCCCTTTGCTCCAACTGGTGTGATCCAGGGGATAAGGCCCGCGGCACCTGCGGAGGAGGGATCTATCGCGGCTTCCAGGTCTACGATCTATACAAGAGATCCGACGCGAGGATCATCTTCGAGTCGTTCCCCGGGGATGGTCCCGTGACCCCCGTCATCCCAACCCCTACTCCTGGCCCGCATAACCCCGGCTCGGGAGATAATAAGCCTGGCGACGTTTGGCATGAGTGCCCGTCTGGGGTGGTGGACTGCCCCTATCGCAAGAACTGTACGACCGGCAACTGCCATCACGGCATCCCTGTCCCCCCTAAGCCTTGCTACGGATGCGCGAATGGAACTGCGAACTGGACGCAGCCTTGCCCATCTGGCGGGTGCCTTCCGGTTGGCCCTCATCCTGTTCCCATCCCCCAGCCCGGTCATCATGGTGGAAAGGATCACCACGGCCCGGGAGGTTCGCTTGGCGGGAAGCCTGTCGGTGAAGGCAGTGAGCAGGGACATGGATCCGACGGAACCCATGGAAGTGGTGGTTCTAATGCCGGCTCACACAGTCAGGGTGGCGGCGACTCAACTAATGCGGGAAGCCAACATCCCGGAGGAGAACAGCCCGGAAACGGGTCTGGGTCTAGGCATTCGGGGAGCGACGACGAGGGCTCTCAAAACGGAGGCTCTGAAGACGGCGATGACGCTCCCTCTGGCCCCGTTCTTGTCAACGCGGGTGTCAGTGCGCAGAGCGGCCGGTTCATGGTCCTTACAGCTGTCGCCGCCGCAATTCTGAGCATGGGCGTCAGCAGTTGGTGAGCCGGGTTTTGATGGAGGTGTTGCAAGTTGAGGGCGTTGCGTGTTTTGGTATAGAGTATAGTTAGACCGGTTGTTTTGCAATGTTTAAACGACAAACATAATGGTTCATTTAAACCCGCCATGCTTTCGTCCTCTGCACGATTTGGTTCCTCATCAATGCGAGCTGGCCTGAACAGAAGATACGCATTTATTGCATAAGGAGGGGATTTCCTGTCAAAGTGAGGTGGAATTTTGGTAAGGCAGGGGATAGGAAGGATGCTCCTGAGGGCCGCTTGGGGGGGGGTTGAGTTCATGAGCGGGGGAGGATTTGGAGCGAGCCGTCGAGCTTCGTGTAGAGGATTCTGGATATTGATCTCTTGTATAGATATTACACTTACTGATGAGGCTATGCTGATGTGTCATATATTGGACATTATTGGTGTGTTGGTGGTGTAGTTGAAGAAGTGGCAGGTAGTCGATAAGTTCATCTCCCCTCGACATATGCCTGCTCGACGTACTCAAGTGCGGGGTGGCTCGGGGGCTGCCCCCTTGTCTTTCACTTCGGACTGGTCTTTGTGGGATGATTACAGCGCTTCTTGGATTCCGAGTGCATACTGTTTACCTCATAGCAGTGTCAGTAGGTTAATCTAATCTAGATGCGCCGGAAGGGGGAAGTTTGTCGAGTCTGTATTTGAAAGAGCATAACTTGTGATTCGTCCGTCCTTGCAGCAGAAGAGGTATTGGGGCTCTATGACAGGCAAATGGTTTCGCTCTCCGTCTCTTCGACCAGTGAAACTACTCTCTCGAACCATGGCTTCCTCTTGCTGACGGAATCTGGGAGGGGAGTCGGCACGGGTGTTGGGACGTGGGTATCGATCCAGCCCCTAATGCGCTTCATGGATTGATATAGTGGAAGGGCCGTCTGGCAAGGGGGTTTTAGCATCCGCCTGCTTTTGTAGCTGTGGCAGGGAGAGGGAGTGGTCTCGGGAGTCATCGACTGAGCTCCTGGGACAGTGGTTGGTTTTGGGTTGCACTCACGCCTCTTACTGGAGTTTGCAGAACTGACTCGAACCAGCTCCGTGCCACTGGTAGGTGATCTGCAGAGAGTATGCCCAAGAAGAATGCGGGGGCTAGAGGTGCCTGTGCCGTGAAGAATGGACCGGATGTTGGCATAACCTCTATACATCTCGAGAGGTTGGACAGGTTCTCGACAACATCGGGGTGGTTTCGTGGAAGTCTAGATATTATCTATTAGCTGCAGATGATACGTCGCCTTGGATTCCTTTAGGATACCTATTCACGCGGCAGAGGTGGTAGACTAGGCCTAGGATTCTGAATGATTCGGCTGTCACTCTAATCACTTCCTCTCTGGAGTTTAGTATTGTATTGATTGGTCTAGATTTGATCCATTGGATTGGCTGTGTATGGGTTTCGTCTGGTTTCCATCTTGAGTCTTCGTGACTCCATTGGTGCATTTCTTGTAGTTGATGGTATACCTCGCGGGCCGTGCAGGGAGTAACGATGCTGGAGGGTTCTTGTTGGATGCGGGCAGCGCAGTATGTAGTGAGACTGAGGCAACGTAAGAGGGCTGGGGAAAGGCCGCATGCGGCATGTACTTTGAATGAGTTGCTCATCGTGTCTGTGGTGATGTACTCGAATCTCTTGCTCTCCTTTTCGGGTTCGAGGGTTGTGGGATGAGGGAGTGGCATTATGAGTTCCGTGAGGATGAGACTTCGGGCGACAATAAGGGACTGGGAGGTTCGAAGATTGTTGGTTGTGTTATCTCTTTCCTTGTCCTTGTCTTGATCTTCCTTGCAAAATCGTATACTGTTGTTTGTTGTTTGGAGAAAATATTCTCCTTGTTGTAGTCCCCGGAGCCAAAGTGGTTTAAAGGGCTTCTTCGGCCATGCTTCTGGCATGTTCATCTGTGTGGGGGTTAGTTTGAATCTGGGATGCGTGTGATGGATAGACTGTTCGTCAATGGCTGGGTTGGCGTGCTTACGTCTTGGATCGAAAGGATGATGATCAGAGTGATGAGTTTGTCGCCGCCTCCAACTTTCCGGCTCTCGGGGTCGGACAGGAGTGTTTCTAGATGCTTATTTGCGGTAGAATGGTGATGGTTTGTCCGCTGTCTGACGATTTCGTCTGGTAGGTAGTCGTAAATGTAGCATCCGGCTAAGCTCTGGAGTGCAGAGCGGATTCCCTCGTCTTGAAGCATGGGGTAGATGTACTTGAGCCACGGGTTCTCATCTTTGAGGGTGCTTCTTCCTGGGCACCAATTATTGTGGACTATATATCGAAGTTATGGTTAAAGTTGACTTTCATTGTGGGGATGGGCTTGGGGAGGGTGCCGGTTGGCCTTACGGAACTGCAGAAATTGACTGTCTGCACGATGCATCTTCATCGTGGATTCGACCTTTGCAAGTGCTCGCTTCCGCCTGCTGGCTGTTGTGACTTGGCTTCGTATGAGAGCTTCGTCTGGGGGTGTTATAGGCGTCGTGGATTGGCTCGTGTGCTTTCTGGCTGGCCAGTTCAGCTTGAGAAAGCCATTGATCTGCCCGTCCTCCGGTTTGGTGTAGCGTGGGGCAGTTGCTATAGGAATTCGCCATTTGACGCTGGCGAAGGGGCTCGTGACGTATGCTTCTGTCGAGTCGTGGCCTGGCGGCGGTTGTGTTGCTTGTGTTGCTGTTGGATACTTTGAGGTTCGACGGGTGCTTGTCGGGAGGAGAGAACGGGCGTCGGTTGATTGAGCGACTCGAGGAGATGTCTGTTTGGGTTGATAGGTTCTGTCGGCAGGCGGCGTGCTCTCGGGTGCCGTAGAGCTGATGGAACCTGGCAGTGAGGGCGAGTGGATAGGATGCTCGTCTCTCTTATACAGTGGAGTTTGTTGGGACGAGCTGAGGCTGCAGATATTGGTGAGGTAGGTCTCGATTGCTGATGGTGCTTCTACAGCTGTGCAGGCCACGGCTTCGTTGGGCGTTTCCGGTTGAGCGACTCTGTGGCTTTGGGTGTGCGAATACTTCGTGCGCTTTTGCGGACGAGGCAGCTGTAGGAGGTCTTGCATGCAAGGCATCCGATCTACGCAGGGACTGCGGCGGATAGTATGCGGGTGCTGGGTCGAGGCGGCGGTAGGGCTTGGCAGATGAGTCAATGGAAGTGTGCAGATAGACGGTGGATTTGAGGAGGGTAGGAGAGTAAACTGGAAACGGCTGGGTGTTAAACCTTCTCCTTTATTCGGGCAGTCGACGAGGCATGTCGTGAGTGCGTGAGTGGGAAACCCCCTGACGTCCCCGGTCCCGGTCGGTTTACTTGCTCCGGTTGTTGTTGCGGATGGTATAACGCACCTGTCTGGGGATCGTCACTCGGTTGATACATCGGTTAGCTTGGGCTTGGTGGCACCCCTTGCGTGCGTGGCAGTGTGGGATTGCTTGGTTGCTCAGATGTATAGACGATATAGCATTTCAGAGGTGATTGGTCTTGATCCCTTCTGTTGCAGGGGGATGATGCGTCGTTTTAGGCTAGTTAGCGGTACTGTACAGGGAGTCTGCGGTTGACTGATGTTGCCATTGCGGTTAGACTCTCGTTGTTCTCCTCGATATCTTGCGCTTTCTCATGTGCTTGTTTGTGTCTGCCGTGAGTGAGTGTGAGTGCGGGAGTCTGGCCCCTGAGTCGTTGAGTGGAGGCGGGATGGACCCTGGGCTTGGCCGGGACGCCGGGTAGAAGCTTCGTTCGTTCGCGTTGGGTCCCTAGGATAGCCGTGCCGTATGAGGCTTGGAAGGGGGGGCGGGGGTCGTTTCCTGGGTTCTTGTGGTCTGCATGGGACTGCTATGGTTGGCTTGACAGTGAACAGTTCCCCGGTGGTATTTGCAGTGTTTTGTCTCGTGTGTATACTTGAGGAGTCGATGGTGGTGGTGGCATACCGGGGGGGTAGCCGGGAGTGGAATTGGTGGAGTATGTCTCATGAGTATGGTGGTAGATGAAAGTCCAGTCCAAATCGAGGCGGTTGAAGGAGGGGGGGAGGTAGTGGACAGGGGATCTTGAAAGTTTGGTTGGTGGGGCCGTGTGAATGATCTACTTCTCTACCTAGTTCGTGACTTCGCCTGTCGCGATGTCGATTCGCCCTCCTCGTTGTGGTTCCGTTGTTGGTCACATGCAGGGTCGTGGGGGTCGTTCTAGTTTGAGGTGAACCGATGGCAGTGGATGAGGATCCGGGGGTCTTTCGTTGGGTATATAGACATCTGCACGCTAATGCAGCTGTGGCTGGCAGTAGTTTGTTATTTGCTTCTGATTCTCCTACGAGTCAATTTGGACCTTTGGGACGGTGGACTTCACGCGGCACGCGGACCCGGAGGACACCGGGCTCACATATTGGAGGCGGAATGCTTGGCGTACGGTTTGGTCCTCTACAAATATGAACGCCCTTGCACATTGGAGGAATGCTCGCCGAGGCTGCATGTCTTCCAATTGTTATGCCAAACGTTACGTTCTTTATCCTTCAAAATGATGATTCTCACAGGGTCCGGCGGCCAGACAATTGTGGGTCATAGGCCCGGCCCTTTCCCAGACACGCATACAAACCCAGCCAATATCGCCTATACGGAGGGCGAACGCATCACTCGGCAACCTTCGGTCAGGACTGGTAGCCTTTGCGAGATTCTCAACCCTACGAATACGGCGACTCTGCGACCGGGTGTTGTTGCTGCTCCTGTAGCACAAGTTGGAAGAGGTGGCAGGGAGGGTTCAGCTACAACTTGCACTTCCGATCAGCTTCCTTCAACGCCCCTTTCTGTGACGTGCATGGGACTGGGGAGCCCTCTGGGTGGACCTTTGATGGGGCAGGGCGCGGAGCCTGTTTCCCTTGCTGTGCCGATTTCGATGGAAGAGGCGGTTGCAGGTGAAGAGCCTGGAGTTATGAGTCGCCCAGATGCAGTCGGAATCCCTTCTACAGCATTAGTTCCGTCGCCCACGGTCGAGTGGTGGAGGCAGCAGGGCCTTGTGGAAGCAGGACAGAGGGCGAGGGTTCTCATGGCGCTTCCCGGCGCGGGTGCCCCGATTCCTGTTCAGGTCGATTTACTTGCAGGGTCGATGGAGGAGAATAGTAAGCGGCAGCGGAATGCCGCAAGTTCTGCCAGGCATCGCAAAAAGATAAAGGGTCAGCTGGAGGAGCTGAGGGACAGGGTACGGGAGCGGGACCTGCGGATTACGGAGTTGGAGCGGGAACGGGATTATTACAAAACTCAATACGCTCGTCAAGAGAGACAGCTGGCTGGTGTTGCCTCTTCTGTTCCCCCGGTAGCCTGGAGGTAATCGACTGTGGGGTGACCGATGGACGGCATGGGGTCTTGGGAGAGGAGGGGGTAGGGAAGGTATCTTGATTTGGTCCACTCTGTACGCTAATGCGACGGCACTCTTCCGGTTATTTGAGGGAGGGTGTACTTAGGACGTAGCCTGTTTGAGCTTGTCGTTTCGATGAACCGTGGCGCATGTACTTGCTGCTCATCCCTCATCTTCTGGTGTTGCCACGGAACTGAGGCGGCTGGTTTGGGTGTGCATGTGGTGAGGCTTCGTGTTTCATCTGGCGCGGCATCGTGCTCGAAGCAGGGGCGTGGGATGAGGAAACTGCTTGGATTGGGCGGACGGGCCGTCTTGAGTGACGGGGCCCGGAGGAAGCATCGCATGTCTTTTTGCGGCTGTTTAGACGTGTGAGTGAGGGAACTCTCTTCTTTTATACCTGTCCTCATCCCGCCGGAAAGATTAAAGCATTGCACCTTTCCTTACGTAGGTCTCAGGGTCCTTTCGTTCTCGCAAGTTTTGCTTTCTCGAAGGCGGCTCGGCCCGTCACACTCGTACTGGCGACATGGTTGTAAATCCGGGGGAGCCGTGAGTATTCCCTCCACTTACTCGTCGTTTCCCACACTGGGAATGTCATATATTAACGGATCTATAGCGTGGAAGAGCGTATTGCGTCGGGTGCGGGATGCGGGAGTGCCGATGCTGAGGCTCTCGTCACTCCTGAGCCTGGATTCTGTGGAGGGGTCCAGAAAGCCGTTGCTCCAGAGGTTGGACGGCAATCCTCGCAGCTTTCGGACTCTAAAATGATCTGTGGTCTTCTATCGTCGGTTTTGGGTGGATGCGAAAAGGAAGAAAACTTGGATGACCTCCTGGCTCGCGCGAGACGCACTTGCCAGGAGGCGTTGTCAAGGGTTCAGGACTTCCAAAGGCGGGTCTCCTAGAGTCTTGGATTCTTCTCAGAACGACATCGCTGATACGTGTTAACAGACCTTCTTTGTCTGATCCCTTGGCCATCTCTGGAGGGGAGCTCTCTATTGAGCTTCGGAGCAGATTTTCAACTTTACGCGCCGTTAAGGCTTTATGTCTGCATTGTGTCCGCGCCCAGGAGCACGGTGGCGACATGGATCGTACAGTTGAGGAGTGGAGGGCCCTCTTGACCCTGCATGAGATCCTGTTGAAGCTTTATTATCAGGTCTTCTCCTTGACACAGTGCCCTTCTGCGAGTCCCGATATGCGAAGGTTCCCGGGTGAGCGGGGTCTGCTGAGGAGGCTATGGAGGCATGGTATTCGACGTCTTTATAAGACTCTGATGGGCTGCAAGACGGCTCCCGTTGAGCATACTCGGGGATTACTTCTTTCTGCATACGAGACTATCCTCTCTTTGCATGAAGTGGCTCCATACTTTCGTGCTGACTGGGAAGAGCGCCTTGGAGACGTTGCCCGATGGCGGGCATTCACTTTCGGCGGCAGTTCACAGCAGCGTGCTATCTGGTCACGGAACAGTTATCAATGGTACAGTAAGGCGTCGGACGCTTCTCCTACGATGGGTCGTCTCCATTACTATATGGGGTTGGTCTCTGGTCCTGCTGATACTGCACTCCGGCGTTTGTATCATCTTGTCAAGTCCCTCTATGTCCCGGATCCCTTTGCGGGTGCATCGACAACCTTTGCCGCGTTCTTGGGCCCAATCCCGGGAGAAGATGCATCTCGCCCCTGGCAAATGGACTTTGCTTTCGTGCAGGTCCATGCTATCCTCCTCCTTAGGAAGTCTTTGGAAAGACTCAATAAATCGTTAAAGGTTTTTATGCACCACTTTAAGGGCGGCGTTGGGGGGTCAGAATAGAGGTCACCCGAATCAGGGTTTGTTCACATTAGATATGTCCTCGGACAGAATGCTAATTATGTGTCTCTAGTTATTTCATTAGTATTTCGCTTGCCTATATGCTCTTAGGATACGGGTCACGGTCGAATCCCCTGATGAGGGATATGTCAGGGGGGCCGTTGCATGATCTGGACATTCCTTTCGAAAAGGCTGTTGCGTCTGTCGCCAGAGTTACGTCTGCCGTCGGAGTTGCGGCTCGGATTACGGAGAGCATTCTCGAGCACTGGGAGTATAGAAGTAAACTGCCCTTCGTGCATACAATACTCGTTTTTATGAGGCATGCGTCGCTGTTCCCGGCAGCTACGGGCTATTTCGGGTCGATATTCCCTTGGGGGCGAATTGCTCTACTGTTGAATTCTCTGGTGTCTTCTCACAGCTCCTTTCGCGACTCACTTGGGGACTTCCAGAGACAGAAAAGCAGACATTTGCCTGAGGATTTTCGCATGCGTGGTTTGGTTTATATGGTGGACTACTATCCAGATCACTAGTTCACTCGGCAGAAATCCGATGATAATGATAGGTATATTGAGTTTCCGTCTCTAATGGAGGAACGGGAGAAGAGGATCCTGTGCATCGCATTTGACATGGCAAAACGTGGAACTTGTTTGACCTGGGATGAGGTCTCTGGAGGATTCACTGTTCCGGAGAAGTATTAAGGGGTATGGTTTGAGCACGTAACATCTGTTGGATATGACCATTTCATCGGTAGCGCTCACTCCGTGTTTCCTTATTACGATCTGGTTGTAGACTGTAGCTTTGCCTCGGAAGTGTGCTTGTTTACGACGGTCCTGTGCCTAAGATTAGTTGGCAGAGTAATCGGCCCAGGAGGATGTATGGGTCGGCGCCCTTGGACCTTGTTTGGCTGATGTCGCGTATTCTTGATCTATTAGAAGTCGAGGTCTCTTGATGAGAGAGGTGTGGCCGCATTAGACGCCCCGCTGCATTTGAACCTGGAAGCCCCACCCATTTCCAACCTGGAAGCCCCACCCATTTCCAACCTGGAAGACCCACCCATTTCCAACCTGGAAGCCCCGCCCATTTCAAACCTGGAAGACCCCCTACTTTCCAGCTCTCAAGACCCAGAGAAAAAGCCTCAAGCTTGCATTCGTCAACTTGCATCTTTCGATATGGCCGACATCATTTTGTTTCATTTGAATGAGCTAACCGAAACGATCGACCATTGGTTGGGAAACTTGGAAGGAGAATTGTGCACCGATCGGGAAAATGAGCAGCTGAATCAGCTTGGGGAGAGGCTAAGCCAAGCGAGCATGGCGATATTTCGAAAGACTGGGTTACGTGGGCCGTCTCCCGAGGAGCTTGCGCTGCGGATGAAGACGGACATGACGACACGGATTGAGTCCGCGATCAAGACATTTGTTGAATGCGGAAAGCTGCAGCGTCCGCGTGGATTCGGACGAAATATCGCTCTCGTCTTCCAAGGCCCAGAGGACGCAGCACCTCCTGTCACTGACGCGATGGTGAGGAGGAGGGAGGCCGTTGCAGAGAGGTGCGCGCGACTTCGGGGTTTAAGTGCAGGCCGAATCGTCGCATTGACCCTCGCCTATCCGCCCTCTGACTGGTCTCCCTCCATGATGAACAACGATACTTTCGATTGCCTGGTTAATTGCTTGGAGTTGATCTCAACACCACGATGGCCTTCAGTTCTTCACGAGACCCTTCGAACGCATAAATTCGACAACACCGATGACTTCAACCGCTTTCTACACTGTGAGTTTTCAGGCTTCTAGCCATATGAAAGGTTAGACCTACTAAAGAGTCAGCTCTTGATGAGCCATCTCGCACAGTTCGACCTATTCCCGCGCCTCCCCTTCCGAAGGTGCGTCAGCCTCTGCCAGTATCACCAGTCTGTCTTCTACCATGTCGTAAGTTATGAGTATTTGAAAGATGCGACTATCTACTGAGTCATCGGGGCAGGCTTCACGTCAATTCTTACTGGACTTCACCTCAATCATTTAAAG
Organism: Fusarium robinianum; assembly: GCA_013623725.1. Lineage (NCBI taxonomy): Eukaryota > Fungi > Ascomycota > Sordariomycetes > Hypocreales > Nectriaceae > Fusarium > Fusarium robinianum. Next base: position 5,486 of record JABFFI010000785.1, on the reverse strand, counting down.
ACTGTTTGCGATTATTTATTCGTTGCCGCTCAGTCGGGTACTTTCTGGCATAACAACTTCGCGCATGGGTTTGGGATTGCATTTCCTGATGAACTTTGGGCAGACGCCGCCGTGGTAATCCCGATAAGTCAGGCATCCGCGCTACCTATCGCATCATTTATGCCTTTGGCTCCTCCCATACAATCCACGCATCAATCACCCGAACACGATATCCAGCGGGCACAATGATTTTTTGTGTCTCGGTCGGGGTGTAGTGGAATTCCTCTCTTGTTGTGGGATGGCCAACTATAACATCACGGCCTTTGACCCAGAGGATCCGCTCTGTCTCTTTGGGTTCGAAGATATCTATTGGTGCGACACGCGTGCCGACCTCCTCGATGGGCTAGGACAAATAGTTAGTCAAGTTTTATTTAGTGGTAGAATGCGAACTTAATCACCTTTTCTAACATCTTTTGATGGTGATTGTTTTTGTTTGTTGGAGCAGTCGTGGCGTCGGGAAAGCGGGAATCGTCGGTGGTTTCTTTGGGGGAAGGGGGAATCTAAATAAATGTCTGCTGAGAGAGAAGAAATCAGTGAGGAGGTTAAGTTTAGTATAAATGGTTACGCACTTTGCTGGGACGCAGCCCGAGCACAGTCCATGTGTCGATAGATGATAGGTCTCTGATGTCGGTCGCAGGGAAATCGGTTGATGTCGCGTTGTCGTTCTTTAGAGAGACGAGTCGCGCGACATGAGGCAATGAGATTGAGGGGTAAAGTGTGGGTTTATCATGTGATGTGAGGCATTAGCATTAGGCTGAAACTACCAAGGTTGGGACATTTACCATCATCGACCCTCGGATGAAGGATAGCCCGGTGTGTTCGTCGTCTAAATGTTGTTTTCTTGCTCCGTCGTCGTCGCTCGAGACGCCCTTCACCCCCCAAGGTGAAGGGGACGTGCCTGGCTGCTGGTCCACTGCGCCTGGAGCACGGGCCGATCCGTACCAGGACCATTGGCGTAATGGAGAGAGGGAAACGGGAGAGGGGTGGCGTGGTGTGTGACGACTGTCCAGCTGTCGGGTGTATGAGAACCAGTGCACTGCTGCCCTGCCTGTCCGTGGATAGGGGCATCTGAGCCTGGTGGGAGGTTCCCTTCGGGATGGCAGCGTGGAGCGGGACGCGATAGAGGAGCGGAGCTGTCGTGGGCCGCTGGGGGGAGGGGCATGGTCGGGAATAAGCCCGCCTCTCCCTGGGCCAGGCGTGTCAAGTGCCCACCCTCGGTTCTGGGGTAGTTCGGTCGTTGGATCTCTGACAGCGTCGACCGTATTGGCGCCAGGGTTGTCCGTCGCATCGGCTGGCTCGACACTCGGTGCGCCTGCGACTGAGTCTTGTTTTCCGAGGGTTGATGCTCGAACTGGAGGTTGGCTACATACTCGCGGCGTCTGGTGTCCGACAGATAGGGCAGGGGTAGGACTGGGCGCGCAGTCTGGGCTCTGGGAAGCAGAGTGGGTTTCGCCATGTGCCGGAGAGACTGGACATTCTCACTTGGGGAGTAGGTTTTGGGCATCCCATCGGTTTCGGTTTCTGCCATGGATCGTAGGAAGTTGGATATGGAAGCGTTGTCAATGCCATGCTGGTTCAAGAGGTATCGGAGTTGGTCGTTCTCTTTGTACACTTCTCTCGCGGCGTTCTGTATCTCAACAGAGGCCTGTACTCCTTCAAGTTTATAATTATCGACTTCTTGCTGGAGTTGTTCGAAGAGCAATTTTCTCTGAGCCCTGGCCTTCCTCTGATTGTTCCGTGCCCGAACCCGAGCGAGGTTCTCTCTGTGCCGCGGGGTATGATCGGGTCGGTTCGTCGTATGCATGGCGGTGTCTGTACGATATGGTTTTCAGAGGGAGAGAGGTGTTGTAGGAAAGGTTTGATGGGTAGAAGAGGAATACATGCCTCGGGGAGAGAGGAATATGTAAAGGTGTCAAAGGGGTAGAGAGATGAAGACTTGCCTCGTGGTAGAATGGGGTCTTCTCACATGATAACTTGGATCCAAGACGTTGGAATTGGAGAGTAATGAGGGCATTGGCAGATGAGCGACAAGGTGGGGACGGAGGGGAAGAGATGGTTGATATGGTTGTGGAGGGAATGGGGGATTGGCATTGACTGTTTGAAGAGCGAGACAGCCGAGTGTGTTGGATGGCGGACATGTGTTAGCGCAGTTTCCTCCGACTTGAGGTATCTTTTCTCCGGGGGGTGGGGGAATCTTGAGTTGATATTAGCACACCACGCCTCCTCTGTCTCCGTCTTGAGGGTGTGGAGTGCAGAAGGCCGGACACGGAACTCTCCCCGGCCAATGCGATGGTCTAACTTAACTGGGACGGATGCGGGTGAATAGGCATCCAGCCCTGGTGAGACTTCCTTCATTGCCCCTCCTCCCAAAAAAACGCTGTGCGTTCCGCTCAATTTGCACCTCATGCCTTGAACGATGAGCGGGACCTCTCCGAACCAACAGCAGGGTAGCCCTGCCGGCGCCTTTCTACAGTTTCATCTTCCTCGAGCAGAGGGAGGCGCGCCGCCCCGGGGTACCGGGGGCACCCAACGGACAGGTATTTGGAATGCGCTGGCAAAGGGTCTCCCCAAAACCGAAGAGGAGTGGCGGGCGGCGAGGCGTCGTTATCCATTTGACTCCGCGGGAAACATCCTAAAGACCCTGGAGAGAATTGTCGATGTATCATTCAAAGATAATATTCAGACAATGCTCTTCTTTGGCATTTGCTGGGTAGAGTTGTGCTCGACAGGTGATAAAGCTCACATCTACGGCGAACTACGCGGCTTCCTCCGAAACCCAGAGATCTCAGAGTTGACCCTCGATAAATACCTGCTATCAATTCCACGACTGGTCAAGTCACTCGATGCTCTGTACCTCCAGGGGCTGCTGCACCGTGCTCACGAGTCAATTCTCTACAGTAAGGGGGTAGTTCTGGCTTGGATCCAAGGCAGGCTAACGCGTCACAGTACCAAGTCTTATCACCCAATTGCGGCAATTCGGGGAACAGCCAGAGAGATTCAGGTCTCACTTTATTATCCAGAGACCTCCGCCAGAAGTACAGGGGGCTGCGCTATTGTATCTGCCGTTTCTCATCCGCCACCAACGCCCTGACCTAAGGTAGGCCGCCGCTCGCTCCGCACGCCTCTACGAGTTGAGATGATGGTAACAAGAGATACGAATTAGCTATACTCTTATCTGTGAGTCCTTGGAAACGACGCTCTTGGGAGAAGACCAGTACAGGCTGTTCGAAGCAGCACTGCAGGGTCAAAGCCTTACGCCGTGCCTGCCCCCTTTTCCGCACGTCATTCAGCACTTTGAAATATTCGGCACATCTCAGGAGCTACAGGGCCTGGCGCAAGAGTCTGGGAGACACTTGCGTGGGTACAACCCCGTAGTCCCAGGGGCGTCTACGGATTCCGATGTCTACGGCTATGAATGGTCACCCGTGCACCAGGCTCTGGTCGATGAGACGATCAGTTTTCTAGTATGTCTATCCGTACCCCCGGCCCACTACCCCCCCGCCTGGTCTAGAGCTAAGGGTGTGCTGTGTACTCGATAGGTTGGCTCGAATTATCTGGCAGACGTCCAGTCTTCTCCGTCCACGCCCCCTCGCGCCCTACATCATGAGCGAGGGCGCTTGGCGCCTGTCGACAGACTGCAGGTCGTTCTCCCGGTCACTCAGAGCACAGAAGCGCACGACGCGTTGCTGTACCGTGGTGACATTGTTATTGGGCGGGTTTCTTGGGGGCTTGCGTCAGGGTTGCTGCTGGATCGGGGCACGGTGATATCGACAGGCAGTCCCATCGACTACGTGCTTATTTGGCTATGAAATCGGGTCGACAGTGTGGCATTATTTCTCTCATTTTTAGTCAGATGATTAATGAATGCAGTGGGAGTTGCGTGGTTGGCGATGTGGTGTGCTGGCTCAGCTACCTGCCTACCTCGTGCTCGCATGTCTGTCTATTTATCTGGCTCTTTCGCATCGACCCGTCGGTGGGCACTCCTTGATCTATTGTCTCCCAAATACACGAAACCTTTTCCTTCTACCAACATGCCCGACGACGTCTACGTTGCCAATGCCGCGACACGAGAGGATGGACTGTACCATAGGGTGCTCTACTATGGAGTCCTTACTGGGACCGTTTCAGACTTCACCTTCCTTTCCCTCGATCACGTCGATAAACTTCTGAAGGTTGAGGGCTGGACCCTCGCGATTATTGGGTGGATTGGGCGTAAGGGCGCAGGAATTGCTTCCTTCGAGTGTATCCAAAAAGGGCATCTAGACAAGTTGTTGCGAGGGGGGGTATCAAGGCGTCACTCCGACTCGGTAATGGGGAGGATGGTGCTACCCCTGGATGACCTGGAGGCAGCTGCCGAAGACATTGTCTCGATACTTGACGAAGAGTTCCCATGCCTCTCGCTACCCCATGACATTCCCACCACCGAGCCCGACTTGGCACACATCGAGAGTGGGCTTCGTGGATTTGCAGCTGGGTTATTCGGTATTACTCCAGCCCGCGGGGCCGGTTCAACACTCTCCTTGTGCACAGTTTTCTGTGGTCTCTGGAAGTATCGCCTACCAGAGTCATATCAACGGGACTCTAAACTCTTCTCCCGACAGGTCTGGAGCGCGTCAGCAGTAAAGGGGGGGGGGGCTGGCATGACGGTTTTGTCAGTTGGGGGACGTGCTATGTGCGTCGTTCGATGATGTCGAGACAGGGCGAAAGGTCATAGTTGGACATCGGAATAGGGGGAGGTTGGACTTTTATCAGATGTGCAGCAGTGGGGTGGAAATGAGTATGTCCCTTGAAATCAACTCAGTGTCACATTGTAGACGACTGCTCTAGGCGTGAAATCTCATCCCGCCGACGAAGTGACGGCAACATGTGATAGTCTTCGACGATGCTTATATTCACACTGACGCTGATATATCACTCAACGTGCTCAACCAACTCTGTTATTTCTAGCCCTGCTTCTTCCGCCTTGTCTTCGTCTGCTGGTCTTATTTCTTCTGTATCGCGAAGGCGGTGCGGCTCTCCTGATCATCTCGCCCCAGGAACCTGCCTCTGTTTGTTTGGGTCGGACTTCCGGATGGGTGTGAGAATGCCTGCAAGAATCCCCATTCACCGTCTTGTTCTATAGTCGGGGTGAGTATATCGCTTCCCCCCCCGTTATGCCAGGAGAATACCCTCTTTGATAGGAGCTTCCTCATCTCTATTTACTGATGAAGCGCCAGTAACGCTGTTATCATGCTCTTGTTTCGGTGCCGGATTGGAGTCTCGTCGTGCATGCTCTCTGTTCTCTTCTCTTCCAGGACGGGAGTCAGTCGGAGGAATAGGCATCGGGTGGTGAGTAGCTGTTGGCCTGTAGGTGGGCGAGTGACTCCGTAGCTGATGAAGGTGGGACGGTCGGAGTCGAGAATCCGGTTGGGAGGAGGATAGAGAGGGTGGGGAGGGGGGAGGGGGAG
>JABFFI010000784.1:0-22149 GCA_013623725.1 Fusarium robinianum | reverse complement strand
AGCTCAGCTCAGCTCAGCTCAGTGCATCACACAGCGCCTCTCTCCTCCCTGACCAACCGACCCGACACGCGGGAACGTTGCCTGCCCCTCCGACGTGCAGCAACGCAACAACGGTCATCGAACCCTTCCGGCCAGCTTGCCACTCTACCTGCCGTCCATACCTTTAGACCTATGAAGTACCTTACCCTGCCTTGAACTACACGCCTACAGGTGTGTGTAAGTAGGTAGCAACAGTACGTTTTACTCTCTCTCTCTTCTCTCTCTCGTGCGAGGCTAGGAAACAAGACTGGATGCATTCATTCTCTTTCCTTTTTTTTTGTTCATTTATTTATCCCTCAAGCGTCCTTCTGACGACACAGGTCGCCCCAAGTTGCCCACCACCACCACCAAACCACCAAGCTCCGCAACGAACTTCGTCCGTCTCCAACTCTCCCGTCCGCCGTCATTTGCCTTACAGTACCCAAGGTCAGGCAGCCACTTGTCCATTGTCCATTACACATTGGTCTCCGCCCGCCAACCCGTCCCGTTGCCCTGCATTTGGGTTGCACAAACCTCGCGGCTACCTAGGGAGGCACCCGTTCCCTGGCGTCTGCGTCTCTGCTGCATCCCTCCCTCCCGTTGTGAGGTCCATCCGGGCTACCACCGACCGACATCCATCCCATCCCTACCTGCAGTACAAGCCTGTCAGTAACTCGTCTCCCTCCCAATCGTTAGCTTTTCCCCTAGTGTCTTCTCGTCTCTCGTTTCCCCCCAACGTTCCTCTACCAAGGCTTCGACTTCACCTTTCCTCGTCCATTTATTTATTTCTTTGCCAATAATCTTTTGTATTTCGCCTTGGTCGGATTTTGGCGGTATCTTGCGACACGTCTTCTCCGCCCGCCGATACCTGCCCCTCCGCTCGTTCGCATCCGTTCCATGTCCATCTTCACTTCTTCACAAAGTCCCTACTGCCAACATGCGCCCCCATCATGCTGGTTCACAACATGCTCACCCAAGTCCAGGCCCTCCTCCCGCCTCACAGACAAGTCACGTAGCCAATCCGGCCCCTCGTTATCTCACCGCGGCGGCTCCCCCGATCTCCGAAGCCAGCTTAGACCCGTTAGAGCCCAGCAACAGCCACCGAGATTCAGTCGGCTCCATCGTCGACGACCCCTTCTTCCAGACGTACGATCCTGCAGTCCATGCTGCCGCCGCCTCGGACGATTCTGACGATAGTTCCGTCTACCAATCCCTAGACGACGAGGACTACGAGCACGAGCACGAGTTCCACGACGTCCCGAGCGTCAGCGTCCACAGCAGCGCAGAAGTTGCCGCTAATCCTATCGGCGGCGGCAAGGACCCTCTGAAGAATCAAGATAGAGATGACAACAACCCGGACCAGCACTGGCCGCCTCCCCGTCGAGAGTCTCTGACCGCCACACCTTCGTCGTACTGGGTATGTTACATCTCCAACACCTATGCGCCCCACCCGCCGAACCGCGGGGCAGGGTCGGGGGAGGGGGGTTTCGAATTGGGATTCATTCAGACCAAGACCCGACGGGATTTGACGATGCGGGGGCTAACTGTGACCTCGCTCCCTTATAGTCGCAATCGCCTTCTACCATGGAAGGCTTCAATATTGCCGTCATCGGCTCCACCGGCGTCGGGAAGTCCTCATTCGTACAGCGTGTGCTCGGCCTAACCCGTCCGCCCATCTCCAATGCGTCCAGCGTTCGCATGTCCATCGACAACGCCTCACATGTGATAACGCTGCTGGAGTTAGACCTCGAGTACTTTGAATTGAACCCGGCTCAGCCAATACAATGGCCGAAGCAGATCAACGGGCACATTGTGCCCCGCGTCGACGCTGCCCTCATTTTATATGATGTTATGAATCAGGAGTCCATCCGTGAACTTCCTCAGACGCTGGGTATGAAGACCTTGAATGTTGTGCGTCCTATGACCATGCTGAAACGTTATATTAGCGGCTCTCACAAATTCTGGCCTTCCCTCCAACCTGGTGGCCTGCAAGTGCGAAAACCCCGAGAGCAATTGGGAAGTCGACGCCGAGGCTATGGCAAACCATGAACTCTTTAGGTCCTGTATTGCCACGTACAAGCTCTCGTCAGAAAACCCCGAGGTCGCCAGAGTATGCCTCAACACCATCCTAAGAGCCGCAATCGCCCATAGACGAGGTAAGGATGTCACCCATGCCCCTGAGCCGCCCCCTGGCTGTCTCGCAAGCTCCTATCTAACGGCCAAACCAGAGGAGAATGGCGAAACTGTCTCGCGCAGGAGGGCGCAGTCTGCCGCCAATCTCGATGCCCTCGACCCTAGCGCTGGGCGGCCGATGAGCCAACACAGCAAGCATAGCAGGGCAAGCTCCGACTTTTCTCTTCTTCGTGGCTTCTCCAACCCCCCCGTCACCGAGAGCTATCGGGCGCAAGCCGCTCGCAGTCCTCGAGCCGGCCAGAGCCAGGCTGCGAGTCCCAATCCCGGCTCAGTTCGCGATATGGCACATCCGGGCCAGCCACAAACCGTCAACAGTATGTTGAGGACCCCTGGTATACGACTTGATAAGCCGGGTACTGATTCCTTCCTAGATGTGGAAGAATCAGACGCCGAATCATACCGATACTCAGATGATATCCCAATTCTACAGCGCAACGATGAAAACGCCATCGACAAGGCCCCGAAGTTGCCAGGGGTAACGTTTGACGAGCTGGTCGACCGCCTCCTTGCGCTTAGGCTGTCGAGGTCAGATAACAACTTTTCTGACATTTTTCTTTGCCTGTATCGCAAGTTTGCGGCGCCCGGCGAACTCTTTTCGGCGATACTCACTCGATTGGATAAGGTACGAGAGGACAAGACTGCTCACTATCTTTCAAAGACTGCTACTCAGCTTCGCATCATCGAAATGGTGGCGAAGTGGGTGTCACTCTACCCCGGTGACTTTGCGCGGCCACAAACGAGACGGAATCTTGAGGACTTTATCCGACATCTTTCCACGGAACCAATCTTCTCAATCGCTGCCCAGCATATGCGTCGCAACCTTCATTTCAACGTTGTCGAAGATGATGATACAGGCTGGGCAAACTCGGACGACAAGTGCGACCTGGTGGCCAGCGAAATCTTACTCAAAGACATGAATGAGCTGTCGGCAGGCGTCAGCGTATTAACGGTTGACGAAGACCCGGATGTGAGACCTTCGGGAAGCTCGGAAACGTCCTTGTCCTTGGTTGAAAGGGGTAGCAGTATTGGGAGCCAGTCTCAGTTCCACACATATGACGAGTACGAACGGGAGGCGGCGATTTTGGAACCCACGGAAAACTTGCCGATGAATAAATTCCGATACCACATCTTTATGGAAATTTCCGACGACGACATCGCAGACGAGCTGACCCGGATCGACTGGATCATGTTCTCGTCTATCCGGATCCGGGACTTTGTGCGACACGTCAGCCTCTCTGCCGCGCAGAAGGAAAAGTGTCGAAGCCTGAGGAATGTTAATCGCATGATCAATCACTTCAACCACATCGCCAAATGGGTCGCAAACATGATTCTACTACGGGACAAGGCGAAGCACCGGGCGCTGATGTTGGAGAAGTTTATGACGATTGCGCTGAAGCTACGGCAGCTAAATAATTACAATGGGCTGGCTGCGGTACTGGCTGGGGTCAACGGAACGGCGATCCATCGCCTGACCCAGACACGGGGATTGGTTTCAGCGGATGTACAGAAACGTTTTGCGCGACTGGTCATCTTGATGGGGACTCAGAAGAGTCATTTCGCATACCGACTCGCGTGGGAGAACTCGCCACTACCTCGGATCCCCTTTATACCTCTCCACCGCCGAGACCTGGTATCCGCTGAGGAGGGAAGCAAGACATTTGTAGGCCCTGAGGGGGACCGCATCAACTGGAAGAAGTTTGAGGTGCTCGGTGAAGTCTTGCTCCCCATCATGAAGAGTCAGGGCACGTCATATCCAAACCTCTCCAAGCACGACAACGCGAGGGAGCTGATCCTGGCCTGTCGTATGCCGACAGACGAAGAGGTAAGTGGGAGAAAGGTGGCGCGTACAAGTAAATTGAGGATTCAGTTGCTGACCGGATATTTCAGGACATTTATCAGCGGAGCGTACAGCTGGAGAGCACGTCAGGAGGGCTGGCTGAGCCCCCCAAGAAGAAGTTTCCCTGGTTTGCTAAATAAGGTCGAGTCGAGCGCGAGGAGTTTTACGGCGGCATCTCTTGATATCATATGGGTGTGCGGGCACCGGGTGACATTTCTATAGACTTCTGGCATGAGTCGGATTTTTGGATATAACCACTGGCTTTTCTGGCGAGCAATGGATACCGAGTCTGGGCTCTTTCGGGGCGCAGATGTGATCATTTTTCTCATCAAACTCATGGCGCGATGCCATCTTTTCTCTGCCGGAACGTGCTGTGTTTGGTGGTGAGGAAGGTAGGTACGATACCGCCCTCTACCTTCCCCCAAAACAGACTTTTGTTCCAACAGCTCGCCCCCCTTCTTGCATACCTGCATGACGTGCCCCTGAGATGATTTTTCCCTTTCAACAATCTCAGCTCCCCTCGCAATGATGCCATGATCCTGTACAGACGATGTCCCGCATTCTATCTCTCCCGAACCTGCAGATAGTGGCAGAGCAAGACGGATTCGAAGCAACTGTGGGCTCATCCTTATCCGTCGACCTTCCGAGAAGCCACTCGCATGTGACGACCGTGGACCAACTCGAAAAAGAGACGGGTCTCTGGACTGCCCGGATGGGAGCCTGTTCCATACAGGTATCTCTAGCCGTCAATGGTAGCGCAGTTCTGGACAATCATAGCCTAGAACGAATCGCCAACGCCATCCGCTGTTGCAATGTAGGCAGGCTCCGCCAGCAAGGGTTCCATGCACCAGGTTGACGAACAGATGTCAGGTTTGGGATGAGCTGAGCCTTCGACTCGAGTTCGACGGCAACACGACCACCCAGCTTCCAGGACTCCTGTCTTTTACTATCCAGCACCTGGATCTAACGTCTGCATTGGTCGCGCCAAAGGGAGCGGCAGTTGCTCAGTTTCGAGCACTGATCCTGTCGATCAATATCTGCGACTTGGTGAAGAAGCGAGCTCTGCATGACCGAGAAATCCATAAAAAAAGCGGAAAGCGGAAGAAGACAAAGAAGGAAAAGAGTGAAAGGGGAAAAGTTGACATAGTCAACGATGACATTTATTCAAGGCTTAAACCCGATGATCGACGAGTGGTTGAGCACTTCATGTCCAGCCTCAATTTCCCCTCCCAAGATAGGGACACGGAGGACTCTGCGCACGGCAAGCAAAATAAGTCGACCATGACCATGGAGCAGGCACTTGGAAAAGTCCAGTCGTCTTTGCTCTTTCAATTCCTATTTGAACAGTTCATGATGGGGCCCGGGAAGAAGAGCAAAGGACTTCAAGTCTCTCGTCCTTTACTAATTCCCCGCCTTCCACATTTATTGCCTGGAGTCTTCAATATTCCATATCTCAGGGTACTTAGAGCAAGGCTCATCTCGAACGATCTACACTGACCTTCAAGATAGAGCATCTCTGGACGTGCGGCCCTGTTACCTACCGTGGCTTCGTCTCTGGCACGTATGAGAGCAGCGGAATCTCCACAGCTCAGGCAGAGAATCGCAGAGCTCGGCTTGGGTAACACACAGACCACGGAACGGCAAAACGAGCGGGAGGCTGTCGCCGAGGGAATCGAGAAGAGAACCTGGGAAGTTCTTCTAGCCACTTCTCAAGTGCCTGATCCCAAGGAAAACAAGGCCCCCCGGAGACGTGAGAGCAAGTCCGGGGGCGCACGATTGACAGGAGATACAAGCAAGACTGGGAAGCCTAGCCTCGCCTCGCCAACAGGGTCCATCAATAAGGCCCTTGTGGATGGTCGCATTGAAGAGGAAAGTCGGGGGCAATTGCCAACTAGCATGGACTGGGGAACAATGGCCAGTCTCCCGCCCCGGACGAACCTCCAGGCTGCAATGATTGACCATGGAGGTTTCGGTTCACGCTTTCCAGGTGCTCGCCTGGACTTGTTTCCGGGAGATGGAAACTTCCCAACGCCACCATCATGGCTGGACGAGGGATTCGCTAGCCAGCATTCCTGGTTCGAGAGTAGTCCCGGGACTCAAACCAGCCTTACAATGGACAGCCAGACTAGCGAACCGTTCTGCGACTTCAACCACGAATTTGCGGTAACAGCTCGAAACAACAATGTGGCCACCTCGACGACGGCAATTGGGCAAGGAGAGATGTATGCTGTAGGCAATTCCCAATTCTTCCATCACTGCCCGGTTTCATGTGCCGGGCCAGGTGTGTAAGAGCAATGAAGATGACATGGACAAATAGCGAGAGAGTAGGGGTGAAGATGAAAAATAAGAAAGCTGCTTATATTTTGAGATTAAAGGCGATAATGATGTTGGTATAGTTGAGAATTGACTGCGTTGACATACAATCTGACGGCCCTCTGACCCTGCAACCAAAGGGTAGATTGAGGAACTTCAATCGGTCCTCCTCATGATCCAAAATGTCCAAAACGCCAGCCCGGAGGCTTTACCCGGCCGGCTACTTGCTCCAGAACAGCCTGAGTATGCATTCTCAGAGAGAGGGAGAGAGCGTATCGCGAAGGCGAGCGCTCCGTAGGCGGCGACGTATCATTTCTTCCCCTTTGACTTGGCCGCCTTCTTGTCCTGCTTCTTCTTGCGTTGTTCGGGCTTCAAGGTGGCGTAGTGAATATACCAGATAAGGACGCTCTGGAGAATGACGGCGACGAGAACGATGAGAAGGATGGTGAAGAGGATGGGTTGGTCGTTGAGGACGGCGACAGCCTCATCGGTAGCGCCGATGGCGGAGAACCAGTCGAATTGACCCATGAGGAGAATTGGATGGGGAGAGTTGATGTGCGATTGAGTGAGGTCGGGAAATATTCATTAGCTGGCCGTGATTGGAAGTGATTGGGTATCGATGTGACGAATGGTTGGAATAAAGTAATAGAAAGAAGAGTGTAATTGAAGTGAATGCGATCGTGCAAGTGCGCCAGTCACGTACAGATCAAAGCTCAAGGAGAGAGAATCAACTATGGCAAGTGAAAGATAAAGGAGAAGTGAGAGTAGAAGAAAAGAGAGGCGATCAGGAACGACGACGGAGTACTCTGTAAAACTACAAACAGAGCGAGCGTCACAGTTGCAGGGAAGAATATCAAAGATGGAATGGTGTCATTGGTAGCTCAATGGTGGCGACGGTGAAGACCCCTAGCACTTGACTTGAAGGGGAACCCTGAGACGTTTCATGACCGTGGCAGAAAAGTCGAACGATGGTTTGGGATTGGATGGTAATTGGTTGGAGCTTTGGAGGTAATGGGGGGTCAAGTCGATGTCGATTGACGGGTAAATAAAACGATCAAAGATCAGGGGGAACGAGCCGAGATGAATATTTCCGTTCGGGTCGACTTGTCGGGGTTGTTGTTTGCTGTTGTCTGAATACAGAAGATCCCCCGGGCCGTCAACAGGGTTTAGTTTTCACGTTAAGCTAGGTGTCATGCTGCCAGGTTTGGTAAGGGTTTGGTAGGTTCTAGTTGTCTTCTGGGGAATACTAAACGTTAGCACGTGACAACACACGTGCACACAATAGACTTCAACTCTCTGACTCGGCTGGACGGCCTTGGTCAAAGGTTAGACCTGATTGGCCCACTCCCCCCTCCCAATTCAACGCTAATCCGCATGGGGGAAGTCCCCAATTGAGGGACGATTCCAATTCCTGGTGCTTCAGAAAAATCTCAAGAGCTCGTGTGAGAGAGAGAACCAAGGTACAAGCGCTGCTCAACCCACGATCCTTGAGGCTTCGACCCTCCCGTCCAGCCTCCCACGAAGACGAATTGACAATCCGGGACTCGGTACTATTCAGCGACTGGGACTCCTGCCGGCCATGAGCGTCGCACGTCCGGCGCGCACCCTCCTCGGCAGGTGCCTCGCCTCGTCCCGATCGACCTCCGTCGCCGTCGCCGCCCCGGTTGCAGCATGCCACCAATTCCATAGCTCGGCCCCCCGTTCGAAGCGAAAGTCGAGGTTCCGAAATGTCAAGGCTGAGGAGCTTGGCCTGCTGAGGCCCGAGAACATGGACAAGTACAAGAAGGACAAGTTTCCCGAGTACTCGCCAGAGGAGACGGCCCTCCTCAAGGACGGCTGCTCCCCCGAGCAGTTCGAGGCCCTCGAGGCCGGCGAGAAGGCTGTCGACCCAGAGGATTTGATCATCCAGGGCCGGTTACGTGACGACCCCTACAAACCAAACTATATCGAGGACTACACCGTTCTCGACCCCCGCTACGATGTCAAGCCCGAGGTTGAGGGCACCCCGAAGGAGGTGCAGTGGCCCGACCGCAGCGAATGGATCGACAACTACGGCCAGAAGATGATGAAGATCACGGACAAGAAGACGAGCGAGCAGCTCACCCGGGCCATGGTCCGCGCCCTGCGGAGAGTCAAGGAGAGCCAGGGCGAGGACCTGATAGACTTGACTCAGGAAGAGCTCAAGGATATTGAGAACGACCCGGAGCTCGCCAAGCGCTACATCATCGAGGAGGATGGCCCCGAGCCTGACGCCAACGCCACGGGATCCGAGTTCATGACCCGTGCCCAGGCACAGAAGCTCGACGAGGCCGTCGACGACGCCTGGAAGCAGGAACTCGACAAGATCACCGGCTTCTCCCACCAGGGCGAGGTTGAGCCCTCGAGCCTCGAGCTCATCGAGGACGGCCCCGCTGGTGTCGACCGCGCGCACTCGGCCGAGGCGCCCGACCTGGGCAAGGTCCCCGGTGTGAAGGGCCTGTACAAGCACGCGGCCGACCCGGAGGATCAGGGCCAGGACGACGCGGGCAAGTACCAGGAGATCAAGCGGCTCACGGGCATGAGCCTCAAGGAGATCCGCTCGCTGCTGACCAAGGGTCTCGTGACCCGTTGGGTCGCCAACCAGACCCGTCTGGGCAAGGTCCGGAGTACGTCGGTCGTAGCCATTGCGGGTAATGGTAACGGACGCCTGGGTCTTGGAATGGCCAAGTCGACTGAGCCTGGTGTGGCTGAGGAGACGGCCCAGATGTTGGCGATCCGGAACATGAAGCCCATTAGGCGCTATGAGAACCGTACCATCTACGGTGACGTCTCGGCCAAGGTGTCTGGCACTGTCGTCCAGCTGATGGCCCGCCCACCAGGTATGTCCTGTCCCCCCCGTCGCCTTGACGCTCCCAGTCGCCTTTATCCTTGTCGACGTCTATCTAACTTGCTGCGTATTCACAGGCTTCGGACTCCGCTGCCCCCACCGCATCTTCGAGATGTGCCGTGCCGCCGGTATCCACGACATCGCGGCACGCATGCCCAGGTCCAAGAACCCGATGAACTCGGTCAAGGCGGCGTATCAGGCTCTGACGAACCAGCCGGACCCGGAGCAGATCGCCATCGGGCGGGGCAAGAAGCTGGTGGATGTGCGAAAGGTGTATTATGGAGGTGCTGTATATTAAAAGAGACCATGTGTACTACTAAGAAACGACTTGTATCTGTAGCCTGCAATGGAAGGGTTTTGAATCTCCCTGGTGTTGTTGACGCTTCTTCTCGCTCGTTCTCTCTTGTCTTGTTGTATGTGCAATGTGCAGTCGGCACCATCTCTGTTGGGTATCATTCAAAACGACTCTAAACCGTCCCTCTGCCTTCCGCCATGCAACGTCCGCCCTGTTTTTGTACATCAAACTCCTCGTAGCTGGCTATCCTCCCACTCCACCCCGTTAAGCTGTCGACCCATCCCCCCAATCAATCTCCTGCTGCAGCACTATACTGTACACGCTCGCCTTGAGCAGCGTGAACGCCAGACTCGTTTTGCGCTCCAGCTCGCGTAGGCCGTCGAGGATCTCCGTGCTCGGATTAGACGCTAGGTGCTCGAGGATGGTAGCCAGCTATTCGAGAGGAGTGTCAGTCATGATACAGGCGTGCATTGGGGGGGAAGGACATGTATGTCGAGTGGTGGGCGAACCTTGTTCATGTTATCGGCCAGTCGCTCGTACTCGTCCAGGACTTCCTGCTCGAGGGGGGTGAGCTCGGGCGGTGAGAGGAGGCCGCCTGTGTTGCCCTGCTCCATAGTGGTGGAGTTTGCAGAGGACGCCGGGCGGGAGGCTATGTCGGTGGTGAATTGGTGTCTTGAATAGTGAGAGCGCCTCTGTGACCCTGAGGAGAGACGCGACGTTGGTCGGGTGCTTGACGTTTTGGTGGGGTTGTTCTGTTGGAGCTTCATGGGAACGATCGGCCCCACTATGTTCCGGCTTTTGACGTCAAAACCAGAGCTTGTAGCAACCTTTATAAACCTGGTTGAACATTGAACATCTATTTACTATGAATATTTCGTGCCTTTGGATGTCTTCTCCTCAAGTCTGATTTTGGAAATTTTGTCTTGGTGGTGCAGTGGTAAGAAAGACGGGACGCTTGTTTGGCCATGGATTGTCAATAGTCAAGGTAGAAGCTGGAAATAGGTAAGGACATATACGTAGTACATATCATGCAGGGAGGCTTCCATTGCTGAACTACCTAGGACAGGGCCGCTGATCTTGGTGTACCTATGGACGGACGGGCGCTCCATGGGATGATGGCGGTGCTTCGGCGACGTCTACCCCGGCACTACTCCGTACTCAACAATTCCTCGCAAGGCAGGCGCCTTCAAGCCCCAGCTGAAAGAAAAGTGCAAAACAGCTCGCGAAGCGCGGGGGTGCCAAGCCCAATCCCGACACATGAGATGCACATCTCCGCCTCCAGTGTCTCAGTAACGTCGGTCACCCATCAGCGGCCACCCCCCCTCAACGGCCACCCCGCATCAGCAGATTTTTCTATAATCAACACCACACCATAAAATCAACACTCATGAATATCTCATAAACCAACCAACCAATTTTAAATCCATTTTCAGATTTAAAATCAGCAATGTCGAAATACTCCAAATCTCAACTCCAATGGGCCATTAAGTAGGTCAATGCAATTAGAAACATCAAAAGGGCTACTAAGGATTAGGATATTCCACGAACTACCCTCCGTCGCCATCTTAACAGCCTAGAGCCAAAGACAAAGGCATATAGCTATCGCCAGCGCCTAACACCGGTCCAGGAGAAACACCTCGCTAGCTAGATTGCTAATTAATATACCCTAAGGCTTCCCCTAAAGCATAGCTAGATTAAGGAATTCGCTTAATACATGGTTAATAACAATGGCGACTATCGCAATATCGGCAAAAACTGGCTAGCTGGTTTCTATTAAAGAAACCCGGCTATTAAGATACTTAAAGGCAAGCCTATCGATTTTAACCATATAGAGGGCTCCATAACTGAGAAAATTAAGAAATACTTCAACCGGCTTATAGTCCCCATCATTTAAAAGATACCCCCCCAATATCGCTATAATATAGATAAGACGGGCATTATAAAAGGAAAAGGGAATAATAGCCTAGTTCTAGGCTTATTAGATAATAACTTTGCCCCTTTTAAGGTCCCTAGAGGTTAAACTTAGACCTTAATCATTAAAGCTATTAGCACTATTAGTATGGCCTTGCCGTCACTCATTATTTTCAAAGGCATAAGCATTCAATACCAATAATTTCCTTAAGACCTCAATAGCTTTGAAGATTGGCTATTCACCTACTCGGAGAGAGGTTAGACCTCTCATAAGATTAGTCTTAAGTGGTTAAAAACGATTTTTATCCCCCAGACAAGGCCCACGGAGCCGCAGCCACGGCTTCTAATTGTTAATGGCCATAGGAGCCATAAGATTATTGATTTTATGTGGGAATGCTATAAAAATAACATTCAAATCCTCTATTTACTAGCATATTATTCTCACCTTCTTTAACCTCTCAATTTAATAGTTTTTTTGGTATTAAAAAGGGCATACCATAAGGAAGTTCAATAGCTCATTTGAATTACTAATAACTTGGCCCTTAGCAAGGCCTATTTCCTAAAAAGCTATCTTAAAGCCTGGCTATAGGCTATAAAGCCTGAGACCATCTATTCTGGCTAGAAATTAGCTAAAATATAGCCTCTTTTTATAACTAGGGTCTTAAAGAACCCCTGGTTTATTAAATATCAACAATAGCGAGAAAGGAACTAATTAAATACGCCTTCAAGGAAAAGGGGGCTACCCTATAACTTCAATAACGCAATTAATATACCTTTTCGAGGTCTCGAGGTCCATATAGCGGTCAGTTCAGCGATTCAATAAAAAGAGATTAGGGCCACGGCAAGGCTCCTATTTTAAAAGGTTAGAATAGCCCTCAATAAACACTTAGTCACAATTACAGACTAATAATAGGAAATAGAGCAATTAAAGGCTTAAATTGACCATTTTCAATTAAAAAAAAGGAAGAAGGTCAAGCTATGTAATAACGAATGCTTTATTAATATTCAAGCCCTAAGAAACATACATGAATAGATTAGAAAGCTTAGAAATCAATTCACTGAGGAAATTGGGATAAAAAAGATATGCTTTAAGGACCTTTATAGCAAGTTCTAACTAATCCTAGATTATGAAAGTGAAATTGAAGTTATTAATTGATCGTGAAATAGGGGTTATGATGATTTTTTGGTATGGCCATTGAGGGGGGGTGGCCGCTGATGGGTGACCGACGTTATACGAGGCTATGTACCTACCTCAGCCGCTGACAGTAATACCCCGGATCATCTTGACCACCAGCCTCTCAAAGCTGACGGCGTAACTCTCCGACTCCCCTCGGCTTCCAAGCCCTTGCAAGCACTCCGACACCGCCCTTGCAAAACTCGTGCCCATCGCAAACCTGACCTTGCCCATGATATTGTCGCTTTCGTTCAACATGCGCTCCGTCACCTCGCCCGGCTTCTTTGCACCCACAGCGCCAACAACCTGCTTGATTGGCGACCACAGGGCTATCTCAATCAGCAGTATGCCAAGGGAGTACAAGTCGAACTCCTTGCAGTACGAGTGGCTTCTGTGGCCTGGATTGCATAGTCGGTTGTTTGGGTGCCGGTAGAAATCGTCGTCCACGCCGCCCGGGTCTGCCGTTTGTGTCAGGTTTGGTTGGGATGCCGGTCGGGCCAACTCGAAGCCAGACACGCAAGGCTCGGCGTAGGCAATGGGCTTGTCCGGCTGTTCAAACAGGAGAATGTTGCCGGCACGAAGCGCCTTGTGTAGCCAGTCGACGGCGTGGAGCTGACAGACGGTTTCAGCCACGGCGCGTGCGAGGGCAAGCCGAGACCCGAGATCAGGCTGGGAGGTTTCCTGCTCGAGGCAGTGGGAGAGGGCAACGATGGAAGCCTCCCTGTGGGGCTTCTCGAAGAGCAGTCCAAAGGCGCCGTCGTCGTCGTAATACCCAACGCAGCGAGGGACGCGGAAGCTCGGCGGCAGCTTCAAGTGCAGCAGCATCGCCAGCTCACGCACCACCAGCCGCTCCAGCTCGTCCTTTGTGGGCCGCGAGGGTTGCGATGGCCGCGGATATCGCTTGAACTCGACCCAGTACCCGGGCTTGCCGCCGACCTCTGCCTCCCACCGCGACATTGCCAACTCCTCCTCGTCCAGGGCCTCGACTCGGTCTCTGGGCAGCTTGAAGGACGACTCGTCGCCTGCCGAAATGGGCCTGTCGACATCGGCCTGCGCCTGGAGCCTTTGCCTTTTGAGCTGCGCCAGGTCCCGCAGAAGATCCTCAGTCTGATTGCGCATGAGTCCAGGAGCGTTGTTGACGCTCAGAGCCTCAATCAGCTCCTTCAACCCACCGACCGTGTTCCGCACTTCCAAAAGAGCCATGTTCGTCGCCTTAGCCTCTTCGTAGATCTTCTGCTGGGTCTCGAGCTCCGACAAGCCAATCACGGTGTCGTTGACGTGTCTGGCACACTCCACCAGATCCTCCAACTCGCTCATCCTGAACGTCGCCCACCTGATTTGGTCCTTGGCTTTCTGCATCGTGTCCCTGAATTTGAACCTGAACTGACGGTCCCTTCCATGGGTCTCATTCGACGGCCTGTCAAAGGAAGGACTCTCGGAGATGAACCTCTGAATGCGACGCAGCAATGGCTCCATGTGTCCCTGAGCCAGGTAACGAACGTGATCAGGGATGGTGATTGTCACTGCTGGCTGGTCGATGTCAAGGCCGACGGCTTTACCCCAGCTCGAAAGTCTGGTCTGCTCAAGCGTGAGCCGAAAGCGCAGTGTTTGGTACTCTTCTGGCACTTCCTTCACATCCAGCATATATCTAATCCCTAGGCCTTTGGTTAACATCAAGTGGACTGTGGAAGTAAGACCGGAATTCTCTGGTGAGTCTTACTTACCTTGGGTCACGCCGGCAAAGACCTGAAACAAGATCGAAGCGCTCCCAATCGCCAGCCCGGCCACACTGAGAGGGTCTGCCATTTTTAGGATGTTGAGCTGTGGAGGACTGGTCTGACCCGGTCTCGACCAGACTGAGAATGGACCATGTTATATAGCCTCGATTACGCGCCGGGCCCTTGCAGAGGGTTGCCGACCAGCTGGACCAAGCCCAGCCAAGCCACCTCACGCAGTCCTTACCAATGCCTCAGTACTCGATCGTTATTATGGTAGCGGGCCGAGTACAAGAACCCTCCACCTCTCTGCCCATGCCCATTCACTCAGATGATCAGGTCCAACACACGTCACAAACTGCAACACATCATCTTTATTCATACTCTGATCACATCCAGACTCCAGAATGTCTTCGGCTTCCTCTGCTCCCCTCCAAGCTCTGCTTAACTGCGCCCGCGAGGCCCGCGCCCAGCAGCCCGAATCCTCCTTCTCGAGGCTTGCCCTGGATTTCCTCTGCATGACGCTCGAAGGCTCCGCGTCCCTTCCAGCTGGCCTTGACTCGAGCACTCTATCCATGCTCGACAATCACTGCGACACATGTCGTGGGGCGATCAACTCGATAGTCGGCATCCAGAAGGACTACCTGAGTCAGATGCGGACAGCGATGGACAACCTGTCGCGGGTATCGATCCAGCTGCAGTCCGCGCTGCAGCAGGCGCAACTGAGAAGGAGAGACATCTGTCACTATGGAGCGGGATGCAGAAAGTTCGGCTGCGAGGATCTCCATCCCGACGCGCCGCTCTGCCGAAACGGTGCTACTTGCAGAGACCAACGGTGCTCCTTCAAGCATCCCAAAACCGCGCCGTGCCAGTTTGGGGGAGGTTGCACAACCCCGGGGTGCACCTTTGGCCATCCTCAAGCCGTCAACTGTCGCCTCGGGGCAGGCTGCAAGACGCCTGACTGCAGCCTCACCCACCCCGATCCAATCGACTGCAAGTTCGGGCAAGATTGCCGTCGTAAAGATTGCAAGTTTGCCCATCCTCCACCGCCGTCTCCGCCTCCTTATTCCAAGACGCCCAAGGAAGCTGAAGGCGGCTCCCTGGCGCCGAGAGGCAGACAGGGCAGAGGGGAGTCCAAGGGGAATTTGAAAGGGAACTCCAAAGAGATCTCTGAAGAGCACTCCAATGAGAACTCCAAGGGCAACCTCAAGGGCAACACCAATAGGCGCCGACCCAAATGTACCGTTATCCCAGTGAGATAATCACGGGAATGAGTGTTAAATATATCTGATACAACAAGGCCATGCATGTACGGTCTAGGAATTGTTGCTTGCAGAGGACAGAAGGCAGTAAATTGTAACTAAGTAGTGTTCTCGGACGTCTGGGGTTCCTTGCTGCATCTTTGACTTATTGAATCACGTTTCTCTGATGTGCTCGCTCTTCATTCTTAAAGATCGTACCGACTCTTGGAGCCAACTGACATAGGTACTGTAGGTCAAGAGCAAGTCTAGTTATGAGGCGGAACTCCGGAGCCCTACCGAATTACGACCTCAAAAACAGGCTGAGGTCGGGTGTGTTCTTGGCGAAAGGGCTGGCAACAAAGCAGCTGAGACAAAATTAATTTTAACAAGCGCCCTGTCGCGGCCTTGGATCCGGCTTGGTGGGATCGATCTCGATCTCCATGCGAGCTCACAAAGGATCCCCGTGCGGACGAGGCTGTCATAAATAGATAGGTAGTTTCCGTCCGAGCTACTTGCTGATCCATCACACTCCTGTCAGACGGGAATGACTACAGCAGGGCCTCTGCCTGATGCCCCTATAAATTTAGAGGCGATAGGGGAAGCTCATTTCGAAATTGCTGGCCAGATCCGGCCATCTTCTGTTGGCGTTTGGCTGGATCACAGGAGCTCGAAGAACCCCCTTGTAGTTATCCTCGCAATCATGTTGTTATTGCTCTTCCTTAGACGCAACTTTTTGGAAGCCTCGTCCGTACTGACGGGCTGCTGTTGCTGTTGAAAGCTAAAGCCACGGCGGCAATGCAGGGGCAACTCGGCTGAGACAACTGAGATTACCTACATGCCCGCGCTGACGGGAGTTCGACGACTCGCCATTACCTACTTTGGGAGTCCGCATCGCGGCAACCCAAACACATCATTCTAAATAAGCAACAGGACATGTGAGCCGCCTTGGGAGGGAGGGGGTGGCGCACCAAGCATGCATACAAGCGCCCGTTGATTCAGCAGGATATGGCCCTGAGTATCCGTTGCTTGGTTCATTGGTGGTTGGCTTCCTCAGCTGCTGAGCCGTGGGCGGCATGGCAGCGTCTCCCAGCCGAGACCAGTTCTCCCAGCGGAGAGTACTTGGCTATTTAATATGCTGCGTCATCTTCGAATTTGTTGTTGGTGCTCTGCAAACTCTGGTGTACAGTTGCCTTCTTCCTTGACTGGCTGACTCTAATCTTGTTCCTTGTTCACATCTCGTTCACGTCCTCCCAACAAACCCTGAGGGGATAATCCCAGATGGCAGAGACGTGGGAAGACTACGGCATAGGCGAAACCGCAAACGCCGCCGCTGCTCAGTTCCCCGGCCAAGAATTACTCGAATGGCTCAGCAAGAGAGAGGGCCATTGGTCAGGCAAGGGCCAGCGTGCTTCATTCAAGTCCAAGCCCAAGTCCAAAGACCCCAAAGTCTCCGATTTGTTGAAGAGACTGGAAGGCAAGGGAGAAGGAACGTTTGGCAAAGTGTCGAAATCCAAGCTATGCGTCGACGGCCGAGATACCATCGTCGCGACCAAGGAAATCGGTCATTACCCAAAGGACATCATCGACAAGGAGATCGACATCCTCAAAACTCTCCGGCACCGACACCTGGTTACTTTCATTGGGTCATACACCATCTCGACCAGCACGACCATCATCATCTATCCTTGCGCCAGCTGCGATCTGGAGGAGCTCCTCGAGACGCTGGACAAGGCACAGCACGACGGCCTCCGGGATGAAGCAACCAACCAGCTTTCCAAGCTGGGATGGGCCGCGGCTGATTGGGAACCGGCCGACATACACTCTCAACTGCGTCGAATCTGCGGCTGCATCGCCAGCGGCCTGCTGTATCTCGAGCAGAAGAAAATCCGACACAAGGACATCAAGCCCTCCAACATCCTCATTGATCGCGGGGCGGCATACATCACCGACTTCAACGTCTCGGGAAACTACCATGGCAAAGATTCGACGCGAACCTGCGGCCCGTTCAGCGGCACGCAGTGGTACAGCGCCCCGGAGTGTTTGCTTGGCGAGGAACGCGGGTCGCCTGCGGACGTCTACTCTTTGGGCCTTGTTTTCCTCGAGATCTTTGCCTGCATCACCGGCCACTCTTTAAGCCTCATGAAAGCCGACTATACGATCGACAGCGGCCGTGCCTCCCAAGGTGTCCCGTCCGAGGAGCAGGTGCAGCGGAATGCCAACCTGAAAATCACGCTGGTGACGCTCAGCTTCCATGGATCTGGAAAGGAGAACCACGCCATGCGCGATTTGATCCTTGGCATGATCAGCAAGAACGAAAGAGACCGACCGCACGTGTTTGAGGTCATCTCCGAGCTGTGGGCGATCAGTCCGGATGGACAGTTCTTCTGCAGCAGTTGTCACGAGCACAAGGACTGCTTCGGATACAAAGGCTTGCTGAAGCGGCACAGGTTGCTCCAAGACAAGTGCAAAAGGTTGCAGCAAGAATTGGGCGCCACCTCTCACAGCAGCAATGTCCCGCGACTTCAAGTGCAGACGAGATCGTCCTTAACTCTCCAATCCCCCAGATCGCCCTCATCCGGACGGACGCCATCCAGCAACGACATTGCATCTCAACCCCCGCCGCCCCCAACACGGCAGAGCCGGCCAAAAGCCCCCATCGCCCGGAACAAGCAGGGCGATAGGCTTGATCTGCCTGCCCTGAATTTCGCGCGGAACCTGGACAGGCTGGACCAAGCCGGCATCGACCGGCTCAAAGAGCTCCAGGCCATGAGCCTCTGCCGCGAGCACTATCTCAGGAAGAATTGTAGGAATCGCGCCCGTTGTGAATACGAGCATGATGAGACATTGAGCGATGGCGACTTGGAGAAGCTGGATTACCTTGTCAGAGCGAGCTCGCCGTGCATGAGGGGCAAGAAATGCACAGCTCCCATCTGCATGTATGGGCATCTATGTCCTCAGGGTCCATCCAAAGAAACTCACGGCTGCAGCTTTGACGCGGACATGCATCAATTGGATACAGTTCCAGTCTTGGATACGGAGATACATGACTGAGGGATGCTCGCTCGGCACTCAATTGTCAAACATGAATTTGAACTATGTTAGTTTAGGGCAGGGTTAGCATCAAGAGAGAAATCTCTGCAAGAAGTTTGTATTTATTAGTTGTTCAAGAGATATATGCATTCCACACGCTCTTTGGGTCCCCCCGATTGCCAACTGCCATGACTTGTCGCACTGAATAGAAAAACAGGACGTCAATCAAATCTGGGATCCTTCCAGGTTGCTGCCTGACTGGAAGCGGGGTAGGTAGATAAGTCTCGCCTCAGGCACCCCCAGGGCTTCAATGGTTCAGCCGCGACAACTATTACTTGGAACTCTCGTCACGCAGCAGCACTGCATCGCTGAGGTTCTGATACCAACCACGCTCACATCTTTTCCCCCGATCATGTGATTTGAACCATGTCTTTTGGTAAAGAATCCAACACTGGCGGTTTTGGCACGTCTGCCTCTGGTAGCGGTTTTGGCGGGTTGTCCTCGTCGTCCTCGACTAGCCCTTTTGGCCAGCCTGCTTTCGGCAGGTCGTCCTCTGCTAGCCCTTTCGGCAAGCCGTCCTCTAGTGGCGGATTTGGCACGTCTGCTTCTGGGAGCGGTTTTGGCGGGTTGTCCTCGTCGTCCACTACGAGCCCTTTTGGCCAGCCGTCGTCTTCCGCCAGTGCTTTCGGCAGGTCGTCCTCTGCTAGCGCTTTTGGAAACAGCAGCACCACACTTGATAATGGCGAGCAAGAGGCGAGGCCTTCAGCACAACCAAAGACGGATGCATTCAATGAGCTTAGTAGCTCTCTCAGGAGGTCACTTTCTACATCCGTACCTTGACAAATATAACACTGATAGTCAGGACAGATTGTTTATAAGTGGATCTTACTCTGATCTGACCATCACTTGTGGCGATGACCGATACAAGGTGCATAGGGCTCTTATCTGCCCACGATCTGCATTCTTCACAGCGGCTCTCAAGAATAACTTCAAGGTCCTCACGCCAGCGCATAGCCGCCGCAGCCCAAACTGGAATACCCCGCTAAACTATATCTCTATAGGAGGCAGAGACCGGACGAATCGATCTCCCCGATGACGATCCGATGGCGGTGAAGATGATGGTCCATTACTTCTACCATTTAGACTATCCACTCGCCACAACAACAGCAGGAGAGGACCGTTTGCCTGCTTCATCGCAAACTCAAACTAAACAGGATTCAAATCTCGCCTTGCATGCCAAAGTCTATGCTCTCGGAGAAAAATACGGTATTGGCGGTCTCAAAACAGTCGCGATTGGGAAGTTCGAAGATGAGGTCAAGGATCATTGGGATAGCGACGATTTCATACTAGCAGCTCAAGAGGTCTATACCTCCACGGCGGACCACGACCTTTCAATGCGGGACGTCGTAGTAAGAACACTTGGCGACCATTTGAGCTTGCTAGATAAAGTGTCAGTCCAGGATGCCATTAAGGATCTTAGTTTGGCGTTTGATCTTCTCTTGCACCTCAAGAAGAGGGGTCGACTTCGTTGACCAAGGCCAATGGCGAAAGCCCTTGTGGAGGGTCAGTTGACTGTGGCAAAGCCATTGCAAGAGCGTTGGATAGATATCGGAAGAGCTAGATCTAATTGAGAATTTGACGAAGCCGGCACAAGAGTACCTACCTAGCTATTATTACAGGAATTAGCGCTTTAACGCTAGCGAAGAGACTCGTGGCATATACTTCCGTCGAGTCGTGACCTGATGGCGGTTATATTGCTATTGGATACTTTGAGATTCGATGGGGGCTTATCGGGAGGAGAGCACGGGCGTTGGTTGATTGAGCAACTTAAGGGGATGTCTATTTCGGTTAATAGGTTCTATCGGCAGGCGGCGTGCTCTTAGATGCCGTAGAGCTGATGGAACCTGGTAATATGGGCGAGTGGGTGGGATACTTGTCTTTCTCGTATAACGGAGTTTGTTGGAACGAGCTGCTGAGACTGCAGATATTGTCGAGGTAGGTATCGATTGCTGATAGTGCTGCTGTAGTTGTGCAGGCCACGGCTCCGTTGGGCGTTTCCGGTTGAGTGACTCTATGGCTTTGGGTATGCTAATATTTCGTGCGCTTTTGCGGACGAGGCAGTTCTAGGAGGTCTTCTATGCAAGGCATCCGATCTACCTAGAGACTGTGGCGGATAGTATGTGGGTGCTGGGTTGTAGCGGCGGTAGGGCTTGGTAGATGAGTTAATGGAATGTGTAGATAATCGGTGGATCTGAGGATAGAAGGGTAAACTGGAAACGGCTGGATGTTAAACCTTCTCCTTTATTTGGGTAGTTGACGAGGTATGTCGTGAGGGCGTGAGTGGGAAACCCCCTGATGTCCCCGGTTCCGGTTGGTTTACTTGCTCTGGTCGTTGTTGCGGATGAATGTTGTTTTCTTGCTCCATCATCGTCGCTCGAAACGCCCTTCACCCCCCAAGGTGAAGGGGACGTGCCTGGCTGTTGGTCCACTGCGCCTGGAGCACGGGCCGATCCGTACCAGGACCATTGGCGTACAGTGGGTAGCATTTGTTTTGAAGCCAAACTCTTGTCCCCCAAGGTCTTGCCTCACCTGAATGGGCAGTTCTTTTTCTCAAGCTATTCTTCTGATTTGATCGTTCTGGACCAACAGGGATAGAGGACGCTAAATTAGCTAGTCTGGTACAAGATACAAGTTTCAAAATAACTGCCACCCACTATAATAGAGAGAGGGAAACGGGAGAGGGGTGGCATGGTATGTGACGACGGTCCAGCTATCGGGTGTATGAGAACCAGTGCACTGCTGCCCTGCCTGCCCATGGATAGGGGCATCTAAACCTAGTGGGAGGTTCCCTTCGGCATAGCAGCGTGGAGCGGGACGCGATAGAGGAGCAGAGCTGTCATGCTCTTCTGCGGGGACGGGTATGGTCGGGAATAAGGCTGACTCTCCCTAGGGCAGACACATCTAATACTCGCCCTCGGTTCTGGGGTAGTTCGGTCGTTGAATCTCTGACTACGTCGGCCGTATTGGCGCTAGGGTTGTCCGCCGCATCGGCTAGCTCGATAATCGATGCGCCTGCGACTAAGTCGTGGTTTCCGAGGGTTGGTACTCGAACTAGAGGTTGGCTAATATAGCATACTCGCGGCATTTAGTGTCCGATAGGTAGAGTAGGGGTGGGCCTGGTCCATCCCCGCGCGTAGTCTAGGCTCTGGGAAGTAGAGTGGGTTTCATCATCATATGCCGGAGAGACTAGATATTCTCACTCGAGGAGTAGGTTTTAGGAATTAAATTGGTTTCGGTTTCTGCCATGGATTATAGGAAATCGGATATATAAGTATTGTCGATGCCATGATGGTTCAAGAGGTATCAGAGTTGGTCATTCTCTTCGGTTGGTCGTATACATGGCGGTGTCTATATGATATGCCTTAGTATGAATTTTAGAGGGAGAGAGGTATTATAGGAAAGGTTTAATGGGTAGAAAAAGAATATATACCTCGGGGAGAGAGGAATATGTAAATATGTTGAAGGGGTAGAGAGATGAAGACTTGCCTCGTGGTAG
>JABFFI010000783.1:0-24774 GCA_013623725.1 Fusarium robinianum | reverse complement strand
TCGGACTCACGGCCGCGGATGTCTTGGATGAGGGTGGGTTGGGGGTTGTCAGAGTAGTTGCGCTGGGGTTGGCCTTGGGGGGGTTTCTCGACGTAGTTGAAGGGAGTGGAGGAGGGGTAGGAAGGGGGTTGGTAGAAGTTGAGGGTTGCGGTGACGGGGCCGCGGGGGATGGTTGAGGAGATGGCCATGGTCTAGAGGTCAAGGCAATGATAGATATTTGTGATGCCCTGTTGATGGAGTCCACGATGAGAGCAGCTCGTTTCAACTCTATTATATATGCTATTTGTCTACACTTGTAGAACGTTGTTGCTGTATAAGAGACATGATTTCAAAGCAGAATGCAGTGCGATCAAACATGTCGTCTGAAAGTTCTAGTGTAAGCAAGCACGTCATTGCTAGAGATGTCATGTCGTTGGTTGTTGGAGAGTTTAGAAGATTCCCCGGATTACTAAAGCACTTTCTGGGACGGGCCGATGACTGTAAACTCCCGAAGTTGAGGAAGGGAGTTGGTTGTTATGGCGGCCTCTGAGAATGCCTAGGTAGGTTCGGACGGAAATTGCATAGGCGAAAAAAGCCCGATATTGATCGCATGGGAAAGTCCAAATATTGAGTTCTTAGCTAATTCTAGATGAGATCCATGTTCTGTACAAGGGTTGAATCTGTCTGTTTACCTTGTCGAAGGGAGGGTAAAAATAGAAACCCTGTCTAACACAGTAGATTCGATCTCAATGCACTGTTGACGGTAGTGGAAATCTCACGGGATAGGACAGTGCCATTACTCATCATTATACCCACAACTACGAGTGCTAAATTTAGCCCCAAATTTAACCCCCATTTTAATAGTGACCTAATTTGCAACGCGCATTCCCGCTTCCTTCCTCCTTTCTGCCTCGCCTTTCGAAGCAACATCACCGTTGCGCTAGTTTCTGGCTCCCTCTTTTTTTTTTCTTTTATATTATTGAGAGTCATCTGCTTAGGAGCTACTCAATGGGCTTCATCTTCACGAGTACCACCGCTCCCCTGAGTGACTTGCGCTGATGGCGTCCCTTGCTTTCGCGTGTTGGTGATTCTTCATGTCTCACACTCATCATCATCATCCCCTGTCAGGTTCCCTCTTCTCGCTCTCGTGGCAACGAGACTTTTTTTTTTTTTCAAAGAAAAACACAATTTGGGAAACAGGAAGCAGGAAGCATTGAATCCATAAACCCCCCTTCAAAACATATGGAGAGATGAACTTGCAATGCTTGCGACTAATCACCCTCCCCCTCCCGTCCCGTCTCAGCCCGGCTCTGGCCCCAGCTCGACGACGACGGGATCAACCGCCCCCGTGCCCGCTACATCTCCCGAGTTCACCGTGCGGCCCTCGCTGCCGGACCGAGACGTCACGGCCGAGACTATCGAGGACGCCTATGTTCGTTTCATCTTTTACTGCAATCCAGCCCTGTCACTCTCAAGTGAGACGGAGAGTCTCCGAGAGGCCTTCCGCAACCCGCCTCGCAGCTGTGGCAAGTCCTTCAGTACCTTTGCCATCTATGAACTCGTCCGCAAGTTCTATAACAGTGAGATTCGGACATGGACCGAGTTGACGACAAAGCTCGGGGTTGAGCCCCCGGATCCGAGCAAGGAGGAGAGTGCCCAGAAGATTGCGCAGTATGGAGTGCGTTTAAAGGTGTGTAATATGAACTGATATCCTTGGTGCAGATAGATAGATGGAGCTAATATGGCTAAGAAATGGATGAACTCAATGCATGTCAAGGCATTCTTTGAGTACCTCATGGACATACAAAACGAATACTGGACTACCATCCCCACGGATCCCAACCCACTTGGCCAACCGGTTCGTGATGGCATCGCCGTGGAAGACGACATGGTCTTGCGAGCCCTCATCCCCCAGATCCGTCCCAAACGCGGCCGGAAACGACCGGCGGATGATGAGACTCCGCTTATGCAGCGCACTCAACCTGTATCAACTGTCGTCGATGAGTTGAGACAAGGAGCGAGCGGGCCCCTTTCGGCTGATCCCTCGAGGGCTGGGAACGGCTTCCTCTGGCCTCTAGGCGAAGGGGTTCAGCGGACACCCATTGTTGGATGGCCACAATCGGCTATCACCCCGACGTCTAGGAATACGTTCTGGGATGATGCCCTGGAGCCACAGTCTGCTGTCACACCGTCGAAGCCGAGAGCCACGACGCAGCGACGAGGACCGAAGAATGTGTCGTCGGCGTGGCGACCTGGTGTGCCAAACGGCGGTGCTAAGCTCAGGGGTCGACCGCCTATAAACCGGACTCCGATCGATACTTCGCTTCCGCCGTTCCCGTCTGGAACACCGACGGCTGGGCCTGGCGAGGCAGCAACTCCAGTCTATCCGCCGTCTATGCTAGTTCCGTCAGCACCTCCTGTTTCCAGACCGAGCGAACCGCCGCCGCTACCTCCGGCTCCTATTTACCCCGTACCTGGCCCATCCATAACACCATGGCCACAATCGACACCTACCCGGCCTGCTCGACCAAGCATATCTCTACAGGTTCCTCCACGACCAGCCGGGAGCGTCCGACTTGCCACGCCTCCACCTGTTGTCATGGTCAATGGCGCGGACACCAACGCGCAACACAACGTGCAAACAGTGGTGACTCCGCAGCCGGAGCAAATGAACGGACGAACTAACTACGCGAAGGCGGCGACGCAAGTGACGGTCCCGGGTCAGTCAGCGGAGAGGTTGCCCGCTAGCGTTCCGCCGAAGGATATACCGTGCTTCTACTTTGAGAGAGTCGTGGATCGAACCAACGTCGATGGAGTGATGGCGTTCCTGACCCGAATAATCCTGGAGGCTGAGTGGTTCGACGCACAGCGCAAGCCGACGACGGGGTCAACGACGGAGGAGGCCATGGCGCTCGCCAACAACTGCGTCGAGGAGATGTACAAGACCGCTACGTCGCCGCAAACGTTCCTCATAAACCTCGCTGCTATGACAGGCGGGAGCTACCTCGTGTCGACCAAGATGCGCATCTTCCGAATGGGTCGCGAAGGCAAGTCGGCGCGGTATCTGTTCGAGTGGGAATACGCCTTTGGCGACATCCGGGGCCAGTTCACGATGGAGCGAATTGTGCCGCTGTCGATGATGGGGGAGGAGGATAATGGTGACGAAGATGCGACGCGTAAAGATGGGAATGGGGAAGCGGAGGCGGGAGAGAAGTTATCTGCGAAGGAGTGGCAGACGAAGTATCGTCGTCTGTTGGAGGAGATGGAGAAGAAGGATCGGGAGTTGTTGGATCTGCGGACGAAGGCGGTGGATTTACTGAAGGGGGAATCGCGCAGGGAATGAATGATACCACAGTCGTTTTTTTTTATGGGATCTGCTTTGCTTATAGGATAGCGAAGCGTAGATGGTTGTTTCTAACTGGTTATACGTGTCAATGTTGGATATATAGTGGTTGTGTCTGATACCCAGGTTTATCTTGGTAGTTACTGAATACCTAGGCTAAATGGGGAAGAACAGAGAGAACAAGCTAGTGAGGTCATTCATGGGTGACTGAATCCTACGAGGTGAAATACGTAAAGCGAGAACTTGATTATCAGGTGGTTGAGAGGTCGTTGCTAAACATGTGCGAGTGTAGATGGGAGTCATGACACGAGACACAAGAGACCCTTGACGAGACCACCAAGGGAATGCCACATCCTCGGCTTCCATTGAGCAAAGGAAATGTTTTGAGGCATTTTGAGACCAAAGTCAAAACTTCCGAATCGCCAAGAGGAGGCTGGAGAGTGTTTCTGTGCATCTGAATTTCCCCGTATTGCTCGGGTTGTGGCAGTGACTTGTTGTGTGGTTGGATAACAGAAAGGCGGAGCTTATGGGAGTGCATCACATACGCAGTAGTATAGAGTACAGAGTGCAGACCCGGTCTATCCCCCTTGCATCGTCATCCTAGCGCCGTCGGGGATGGGAAAACCTGGAGAATCTGGGGGATAAGAGAAACCCTGGAGTGAGGGCAGAGCTGGAGTAAGTCACCTTGAGGCAGTGGTGGTGGGGATGGGAATCCTGGCCCCCGGGGGATTGTCCACTCGCTGTGTAGAGAATTCTGCTGCCTTGCGCCAAGGGGTCAACTGTGCAGCTGGGCTTGTGCAGGTGAGGTCATTGGGCCTTGGGGGGCGGGAGGATGTTGTTGGCTTGACTGCAAGTTGTTCTAGATGGTCTGGAAGGGTCGATTTGGATGGCAGTTCTTTCGTCTGAGGCTCTAAGGGCAGAAAGTTTTGAATTTTAGGGTATTAAATCTTTATATGATTATGGCATTTGATATGGAAATAGCACTAGTTGGGTGCTTCGGAAGCCCTCCATTGAGAGCACCAATTAATGCATCGTACTAGTTGGCCGGGAAGTTGTTGAGAATATGGACGACTTTTAAAGCCATTGACACGCATCGGCCAGTTCGATCAAGCCAAAGCCAGAGAGCTCATCTGAACCTCGCATCGAGAAGAGAGTCTCGTCATATAAGCCGGGCGACAGAGAGGCGTCAAGGTGAATCAGTTCCAGAGGCCTCAAAGCAATAGAGAGACGCCACTCGGAAAGTCGAGAGTAATATCTGTCGCTATCCATCTCAAGACATGCAAACTACTGCAAGGCTCGACACCCAAACGGCAACTTGTCGCAATGCAACAGCAAGCAGGCAAGAGGGGATAACCCCAGGGTGGCGTCCGGGAACAAGGGGGGGATGAAGGCCTCGAGGCGTTCAAGCGTCACCCCTACCTGACAGTGACCTCCTTGGCGAGGATCATCGCTGTCTTGGTCCTCGATTCGCCCAGCGGTTTAGTACATAACAGACTGTCCAACACCCCGACTGAAAATGTTGGCTTTTCTTTGTGCACAACAAGACAGCAAAAGAGAGGAGACAACGTCGTCCTTGCAGGGGCTGGGCGAAAACAGAACGGAACACGAAAGACAGAACCGTTAAACCATGCCACGGCGTTAGGCCAAAGACGTTGTTCGTTGCAGAGTCGTTGTGGGATCCAAAGTAGCCTTTCGTGGCGGCTGCGACGGCGCCAATCAAAGGCAAATCAAGAAACGGAAGTTGTCCTCATGACAACTGTGGGATGGACGAGTTGCCAAAAAGTTGTTAGGCAGTTAGCGTGATGGGACGCGAGCGAGACCTAGGGTCCCGGTATCATCATCTCATCTTTAGGATGGTTCTCGGGGCCAGAGCCGAGACAGACGGGAGGGATCAAGGAAGGATCAGATGAGAGACGGGTATGAGAGACAAACTGATTCGAGCTTTTGGGACCAGGGGTGACGATGGGACCACTCTTGACAAGCTCATGATGGGACGGACAGGTTCTCGATCTTGGCCGTTAGAAGAAAAGCCCCCCCCGGAGTTTTGCAAGACTCCCCCGGTCTTCACTGGCTAGGGCGAAGCAAGCCCCCAGAAGCTACTGGGCTAACTGGATGTGGTCGCATGCGGAGATGGGCGAAGGATCCTAGCAACGCACCAACCCGCGCAGGCTAGTGAACAGACAAGTCTGTTGCCATCATGATCCCCCCCCTCCCTCCTCTCTAGAGACGAGGATCCCTGGGCTGCTCGCCTGCGGAAGAACGGGTTGTTCAGAGCGCAGTTGGACAAAAAGGCGAAGCTGCCCACCCTTCAGCGAACGTCCGGCTTGCCGATGCTACTACCTACTCCGTACCACTTACTACAAACATCCATGTAAATACTGGCTGGCTTTCTGTCGGCTTCTTCTTGTTTAGATGGTCGGGATCGCGCGTTTTACTTCTTCATCTCCCTACATCGCAAGTTGCCCAGGTCAAACCCGTAACTCGTCGATTGGACTTCTTGGACGAACACCTCCTCGATAACCACCACCTGGACCGGGTTTCCATGTCTTTTTTCTCTCTCCTTCTCCATGCCCAGTTTGAGGGGTGATGTTTCCCCCCGGCGCTCCTCCAGATACGTACCGTCCGTTACCGATCTCGACGACGGCGCTCGACATTAGACACACTTGGAACCAACCTCGACTCCGATTCTTACGGTCCGTACGGCCTCGAGATTCCCTCGACTCTAGGCAACTGTCGCACACGGGCTCCTCTTACTGTTTGTCGCACATTTCTTGTGGGAATTTCGGTGTGCATAGTACAATCTTGCCGCAGCGTTCTCCGCCTCCCGTCTCAGCCTCCTCCGTCCTCCCCAGATCGCCATTATCCCGGACACATCACGATCAATCTTACGAAGCATTGGTGCTACAGCCACTCAACTGCCGCTCAGGCAGCTGACGGTCTTTTTTGGACTTGTTAAAGAATCCATTCGCACGTCAGTGCCACGATATCGCCGGATTCATCTAACCTACCTCGTCGATATTCGCCCACTGTCCTTGGCCATCGCTACGGGAGGCAATTCTCTCTGACCTTCTCCCATTACTTGCACCTTCTTGACCCATATTCGGATCGCCACTAATCGCCGGGTGGCGTCTGTCAAAATGACTGCTCATCAGGTTGATGACGAGGTCCAGGCGTATGTGTTTTGTCCTTTTCCAAGCGGCTCGAACTGCGGCTCTCTTCCTCATGGACCATCCATCATGATACTAACCCCCAACTAGCCTTTCCCGCTCTCCTCAAGACTTTCCTTATAGCCACATTATTGAACATGCTCGTCGTCCCTCCGAAGCCTACGTCAACCTCCATGCGAATGTTGACGGCAAGTTAGTTTTCACCCAATGGTTCCCTCCCGTCTTTCTTCATGGGTAGAATGACCAACACGTATGACCTTTAGGATCAAGAACCCTCTCTGGGGTATTCCCCGTGGAAGACTTCTAGCCGACGTTGACGAGTTCTGTCGCACTAAAGGCCTCGACGAATACCGCGAGATCATTCGAAAGGGTGCCTTGGTCGCTCAAGACCCAACCGGGTACGAGGATATCGGGGGCGACGAGGCGCTCAGCCAGACCGAGATCAATGTCCTACGCAATGAGGTTCTTCACAAGTGGCGCGTCCCTTACGTCCTCTACCTAACTGTCGCTACATGTTCCATTGGTGCTGCTGTCCAGGGATGGGATCAGACGGGCTCCAACGGCGCGAACCTTGCGTTCCCCGAGGCCTTGGGCATCGGGAGCGAGAGTAATCGCGACAAACTGCTGGTTGGCCTCGTCAATGCAGCTCCCTACATTGGTACTGCCTTCTTCGGCTGCTGGTTGTCAGATCCTCTCAACCACCATCTTGGCCGTCGTGGGACCATCTTCTTCTCAGCCAACTTCTGCCTCTGGCCTGTCCTCGGGAGCGCTTTTTGCAATACCTGGGAGCAGCTCCTGGTCTGCCGCTTGCTACTTGGTATTGGAATGGGAACTAAGGCATCGACGGGTGAGTCTTCCACATCACAGTCTGAGCGGAGAGCATCGCCATGGAGTTGCGTGAATGCTGACCTGATTTTACCTGGAACTAGTTCCCATATTCGCTGCAGAGAACTCGCCGGCCCCGATCCGAGGTGCCTTTGTTATGAGTTGGCAGATGTGGACAGCCTTTGGTATCTTTCTCGGGACATGTGCAAACGTGATTGCCATCAAACTACCGATCGGCGAGGACGCATGGAGATATCAGCTCGGCTCGGCGTTCATTCCTGCGGTACCTCTGGCTATTCTCATCTACTTCTGTCCCGAATCGCCACGTTGGTATATGAAGAAAAACCAATACCGCGATGCTATGAAATCGCTGCTACGGCTGCGCAACGACGCTGTCCAGGCGGCCCGCGACCTTTACTACATCCACGCACAGCTCGAAGTCGAACTCGAGTTCATTGGAAAGGGCAATTATGTCGGCCGCTTTATCGAGCTCTTTACCATCCCCCGAATACGACGGGCCACCACCGCCTCGTTCGTTGTTATGATTGCGCAGCAAATGTGTGGTATCAACATCATCGCCTTCTACTCGACGAACATCTTTACCAGGTCAGGGGCGGGGGAGTACCAGGCCTTACTGGCTTCTATGGGCTTCGGTCTCATCAACTTCGTGTTCGCGTGGCCGGCCGTCTGGACGATTGATACGTTTGGACGGCGGTCTCTGCTTCTCTTCACGTTCCCCCAGATGGCCTGGACTCTGCTCGCGGCTGGGTTGTGTACCTTGATCCCAGGGGACTCGGGTGCTCACCTCGCCCTTGTTGCTTTCTTCGTGTATCTCTTCGCTGCCTTCTATTCACCCGGTGAAGGCCCCGTGCCCTATGCGTACTCGGCAGAGGTCTTCCCTCTGTCCCATCGCGAGGTGGGCATGTCGTGGGCGGTGGCAACCTGCTTGTTCTGGGCGGCGGTGCTGTCCATCACTTTCCCACTCATGCTGTCTCGCCTGGCCCCGATCGGTTCGTTTGGTCTGTACTCGGGGTTCAATGCTATAGCCTTTGTGATGATATTTCTCCTGCTTCCGGAGACGAAGCAGCGCACGCTGGAAGAGTTGGACTACATCTTTGCAGTCCCGACGCGCGTGTTCGTCAAGTACCAGGTGACGAAGGCGCTTCCCTGGTGGATTAAACGATGGATTTTGTGGCAGCGTGATGCCGCGCTGGAACCCCTTTATCAGTTTGATGTTGCAGAACCCGAGGACAATAACAGCACTGACGCTGGATATGAGAATGACAAAGTCAAGGTGGAACTCAAGGACACGGTTGGGTTCTCATCAGGAACTCGAGCCGTCAGGCAGGGGGAAATCTCTTGATGGATGTTGGCGTGGATCAGCTGGGGACGGAGGAGACGAGCGTGGGTGCTTGAAGACTTGCTTGAAGACTTGCGTGAAGACTTGCTTCGATGTGGATTTCTTTTGGATACTTATGATACCCCTGGACGGAAAGGATATGGCGAAAAGGAATTGGACCAATTGACACTGATCTTTGGGTTGGAATGGACGAATGGATGAGATACCCGATCGCGGCGGCATTAAGATGTGACGTCACTGGACAACAAGAAGACATAGGGGAGATGACTACAGTGTGCTATTGGGCATGTCTTGTTTCCCCTAGGTTGAGGAAGAGGAATAATACAAATTTATCATGCAACACATACAGGCCACTCATCAACCGTGTTGGACTCGGCCAAGGAAATGACGTCTCGAGGTGGACATTCGACGAGCAAACGAGTCGAAAAGCGCAGCAATTCCGTCACTTGCGCAATAGCGGGCTGGCGACGGGAGGCAGAGAATATGGGGGAAATGATCAACAGCCGGTGAAGATGGACGACTCCACTGATTGACGACGATGTGAATCTTCGGGGACTAGGGGCAATAATAGCGTCCAAGGCGAGCGGCAACGGTGAGGTTTGGCACTCGTCGGGAGGCTGGATTCGGAAAACAAGGAGGGGGAGTGATGGCCAAGTTGGGGCTTTACGATGTTGCTCATCAGTTTTACGAATAGACTAAGTTGGTGATGGACATGATGTTGTTGTTTATGCGCGCGCGTAGGTCGTATACGACGTTTGCGGTGGGCAAAGAACTAACTAACTTGGACGCTCAGGATAGCAGTAGCACACATGATGCAGGGAATTATGGAGTACCTACGGATGAGTCTTTCCGGGGGAAGGACGATCGATCATTTCGCATCGACTGTGTGGAGGATGAGGAGGAGTGTCTGGAGAAACGTGACTTATTCTGGCGAGAATGGCGGAGGAAGGAAGAAGACTATGGATCGACATGGACGGCTGAAGGGGATTGGGGGGTTGGTGATGCTTGGCTAGAGGGATAGGTGGTAGAAACGAGGTTTGGGCGGCAATAGAGACCCACGGGATTGGCGATGTACGTCTTGTGAGTTGGAGCGGGAGGGAGGGAGGACGAGGATCAGACGGTTAACGCGGATGTTGAGGTGAGTTGTCGAGAGGGATCATCATCATCGTCGTCGTAGATGCGGAGACAACAAAACCTCAACTGCCGTCCTCGAAAGATAGAGTCAAGGTTGACAAAAGGGCTACAGTCGGTCCACCAAGCGTCCCGATCAGACGGTTTGTGACAACGGGGACCCCGAGAATGAATGTCCACCACGAGGCGAGGAGGGGCCAGCTGTCTCTCTTGTTTCAGATTCAAACAGGCCTGAAATTTTGTAAGAAAAAAAAAAGAAGCAAGAGGGTAACCCTGTCCTCCCTCTCGCCCTCTCTCGCTTCGACGGATCACGGCATTTTGGTATTCAAGCAGGACATGAAAGTGGCAGTCTTGGCAACTTGTCAATCGACTGCTGTAGAGAATCCATGGAAAAGAACCTGCAAGCCAATGGCAACTGGGATCCTTGTCATTTCTTGGATGGGATGATGAGACTGTGAACTTTGGACACAGAGTTAGGTATAATCAGTCAATCCACTGCCGGGGTCTCGAATATGCATGGCGCATGTCCAGTTGTTTCTGTTCCCGTCAGTGGTGGCAATAGAGGGAGGGTCCTTGTTAAGGATTTCGACCCATGATTTTTCGGTTTTCAAAGCCAACACGACGAAAGAACCCGGACCTCTGGAACGACGGTGGTAGACGCCGTTATGAAGAGGACCCAGTAGGGTTAGGGTCAAGAAACACGGTGGCGCGGCGTCTTGACGGCGGTTCTTTTTTCTTTTCCTTTCCTTTCTCGTTGACCAAGAAGAAACACACACCTCGAAAGCTAAGAGAGTTTGAAAAGACGTTGAAAAATCATGGTAGTTTGGCGTGCTACGAATGACGCTACACGAAGCGGTTAGTGGTTACGCGGCGTCGATACCGTGCCGTTTTATAATTTGTTGATGCTCC
This sequence comes from Fusarium robinianum, assembly GCA_013623725.1. Taxonomy (NCBI): domain Eukaryota; kingdom Fungi; phylum Ascomycota; class Sordariomycetes; order Hypocreales; family Nectriaceae; genus Fusarium; species Fusarium robinianum. The sequence continues at coordinate 14,060 of JABFFI010000783.1, read as the reverse complement.
AAAGCGAGGTGGCGCTGGCGCTAGAGTTTAGAGGATTACCAGAAAGGAAATGGGTGGTTTCGTGTGAGAACGTGAGTGCGTGTGTGTGTTGTTGTCTTTGAGAAGCGTGGTGGTGGTGGTGGTTTAATATTAAGACAGAGAAAAATGAACCAACGACAGCACAGATGTTGCAGTTCATCACATGGGAAAAGAAAGGATGAAACTGGCGCAAAAAGGGTCGTTCCACAATGGAAAAGTTTATTCTGTCAAATTGTTGTTTCGAATGCTGGCCCTTACATATCTATAGCGAGTTGTTCAACACAGCAACAACACTCTGAAGGACTTTGACCTCGATGAGGGAATCGGGAATGCACACCCTCACGATCGATCTTGGAGTGCAAATCCCTTCCATGATAGGGGAGGGATTAGGTGTTTCTGGTGGGTAACGTGGAGATGGGAGGCCCAGGGTGAAGGGATGATCTCGTGTTGGCACTTGTGTGTTGGGATTTTTCGTGCGTGTTGTGGGTTAGTCCAATCATGACACAGTGTTTTTCCTTTCCTTGACTGTTTTTTGTTTCTTTTCCTCTGGTTATGGCAAGTATTTGCATGCCATGGCGTCCTAGTCATCTGGGTCCCTGAAGGGATCTGCTAATTAATATGATATCATGGAACCAACCAACGTATGGAGTTATGCAAATATTAATGCCATGCAATGCCACGCCGCCATGGAGCCATGGCACAATCTTACTACGAGGTAGTTATACAAGGTCTTTCTATTCTTCAAACCACAGAGTAAGCAACCATCTGTCGATTGCCAGCAGACCGCCGCCAGGAACATCCATTACTTCGTAGACATCCATCTCCCCTTCCCCCCCGACCGCGTCTTCAATCCTTCACCTCAAACCCGATCGGGAGACATGAAACAACCTCCAGGTGAATTTGTGCCTGGGATCTGCTGTCTCGCGTGCGACTTTCTGGGGCGGCGACGCCTCCCCCTGGCGGGAACAAAGCTGTTCTGGGATGTCATTGGTTAAGAGGCCTTGCGTGGAAGCCCCTGAAGGCTGGCAGTAGCTGGTGCACTGGTGCAGGGCCCTGTCGCGGATCCCTTCTTCAGCTGGGAGTTAGGGCTCTGTCCCCTGAAATGACCTCCAGCTCGCACCTGGCACGCCTGGAAGGTAGGTACTCCGTACGAAAACAAAACTTTTCCGACGATGGGGTCCGCCCAACCTGGAAGGCACTGACGGTGGATCACTGCCCCCTTCTCCACGCCCAGACCCGCTTCCATAAGCCTGAGGTGTGCTTGCCTGTGGAAACTTCAGGGAACCTACCTTGGAAGGCGCCGCCGCTGGGCTCTTCGGTACGTACCTCCCCTTTCACACAACCTCCACTCCCATCGCGGGTCTCAGTTTCCCAAACTCACGGTCCCGCGCGAGGCGGAAACACGGGGTGCCACTATCCGACAAACCTCCTCCACCTTCGTTCATCATATTGCGTCCTTGATCTTCTCGTCTCTCTCTTCTTCCCTTCTTCTCCACCACTCTCGTTCCGGTCCTAAAACCGCTGTCCTCCCACCCCTGGGTTACCCCCCCTCGTTCGTTTGTCCTCCTGGATCTCTCACTCGTTTACTTGCTCTCTTGTTCCTGAAAAGCATCAAGCAAGCTCCAACCTGTTTTATCTGCCCTGTTCTTCCTCTGGTGAAGACGGCAGCCCACCCTCGTTCCCGGGGTCCTGTAGTACTTCTTTTTTCACAGCATTTGTTTCCTTTGAATCTCCTAAACAGCACTGAGTTTGGGTTTGCATCGACTGAAGCGAGGTTCTTCATCATCGGGGAAGCCCTCTCTCACACGCACAACCGACGAAAACCTTGCGAGCGTGGATTTGATATCCCCTCGTCCTCTCACATATTCCCTAGCATTTCTCCCTCCCGTATTCTCGGACGCTCTCGGTTTCGTCATCTCCCTCGACTCGGCCTGCGACTCAATTCCTGCCGAGTTTCATCTAAAACAACCCCCTCTGGCACACTATCCTGCTGTGCCAAATCCACAGCATCGAAATCAGCCCCTCGTTTGACTCCCCGGTTGGAGCTTCGACGGGCATAATACCGACATGGCTTCTTCCATGTCCCCTCGCAACTCGCGAAATTCTGGCTTCATCCCTCTCGGCGGCAGCGGCAGCAACAAACACGACATGACGGAAGGCATCCAGCTCACGCCCGTCAAGAGCAATGCCTCGGTCAACACCGGCCATCGCAAGGTCGACACAGGGTTCGGGACGGGCTTCGAGACAGCTTCTCTCCATGATAATGAAAAGTCTGGCCACCACCACCGTGGTCGTCGAAGGAAGCTGGGAGAGGACGACCTCTCTCGCAGCAACACCGGCGAGGAGAATTCTCTGAACGCTATGGGCAGGATATACAAGAAGATTATTGGCTTCTCTGTGGTCACTCGATATCTCGTCTACGTCGTCCCCGTCGCACTCTTGCTTGCCATTCCGCTCATCGTCATCCCGGTCATGGGCTTGAAGGATAAGCTTCCCGTCGGAAGAGGTAAGCTCGTCAAGCCTCGCGGCAAAGAGGAGTATTACCCGGATGGACCCCCTCTCTTCGCCATCTTCCTCTGGATCGAAATCATGTGGTTGTCGCTCTGGATCGCCAAGGTTGTTGCGTGGTTCCTCCCTCGCGTCTTCATGTTCTTCTGTGGTGTTGTGAGCATGGGGACCCGCAAGTATGCCACCGTTCTTGCCAACCTCATTCTTCCCGTTTCATTCTTCCTTTGGGCGTTGGCCTCCTACGTCACCTTCAAGAACCTCTACAGAAGTGCCTTCAAGAATGAGGTTGCCTGGTGCAAAACGATGGACCGTGTCCTCGGTGCACTGTTCGTCTCCTCGGCCGTCTTCCTCGGTGAAAAGGCAATTGTTCAAGCTATCGGCATCGGGTACCACCAACGCTCCTTTGCCAACCGTATCAAGGCGTCGAAGCGTGAGATCCACCTTCTCGGATTGCTCTACGACGCTTCTCGGACCCTTTTCCCCATGTACTGCCAAGAGTTCGCCGATGAGGACTACGTCATCAACGACAGCATTGAGATGATGCTCCGTGGTAAGAAGGGAGCTCATAAGCGGGCTGGTTCCGCCACGCCCATGAGGCTCATTGGAGATGTTGGTCGTATCGGAGACAAGGTCACCTCTGTCTTTGGAAACATCGCATCCGAAATCACCGGCAAGAACGTCTTCAACCCCAATTCCGCCCACTCCATCGTCCTGGAGGCACTGGAGAAGGCACGCTCTTCTGAGGCACTGGGTCGCCGTATCTGGATGTCCTTTGTCGTGGAGCAGCATAACTCGCTGGTCCTCGATGACTTCCAGGAAGTCCTTGGCCCTGCTTACAAGGACGAGGCCGAAGAGGCCTTTTACATGATCGATAACGATGAGAACGGCGATATCAGTCTTGATGAGATGGTACGAAAGATCGTCGAGATTGGTGATGAGAGAAAGGCGATTGGCGAGGGCATGAAGGATATCGGCCAGGCTCTGCGGGTCTTTGATAAGATCCTTCTATTTGTCGTGCTTCTGATCGTCATCTTCATCTTCCGTAAGTCATGACGAGTTTCCTCGACTGCCCTACGATTGCTAACACGTTCTGCACAGTTGCCTTCTTCCAGAGCAGTTTCATCGCGACCTTGACCACCGCGGGAACTACGCTTCTCTCGCTTTCGTTCATTTTCGCCGTTACGGCTCAGGAGTTTCTGGGTTCTTGCATCTTCCTCTTCGTCAAGCATCCCTATGACGTCGGCGACCGAGTCGACATCAACTCTCTGCAGATGGTCGTCAACAAGATTTCTCTGCTCTACACCGTCTTCCACCGCATCGACAAGATGCAGGTCGTTCAGGTTCCCAACATTCAACTCAACAACATCTGGATCGAGAATATTTCCCGAAGCAAGGCCATGCACGAGACCGTTGAGGTCAACGTCTCTTACGACACTTCGTTTGAGGATGTTGAACTCCTGCGCCTGGAGATGGAGAAGTTTGTTCGCTCACCCGAAAACTCGCGTGACTTCCAACCCAACCTCAACATCAATGTTGGCGGTGTGGGCGACCTGGACAAGCTGCTCCTCTATGTTTCGATCAAGCACAAGTCCAACTGGCACAACGACTCGGTGCGAGCCTCCCGTCGGTCCAAGTTCATGTGCGCATTGGCCCTGGCCCTGAAGAAGGTCCCCATCTATGCCCCTGGAGGTGGCAATGAGGCACTTGGTGGACCGACCAACCCCACGTACTCGGTCGCGGTGAACGACGAGTTCGCTTCCAAGAGCCGCGATGAAGCCGCAAAGTCCAAGGAGGAAAAGCGCATGGTACCCACCCACAAGGACGACGCTGAGAAGAGCGAGATGGAGGCTATCAACGAGCTCAGCTCTCGACCTGTTGTGCCCGACGGCGGAAACTGGGATAATGGCCGAGACGACCACACTCTCGCGTCTGAAGACGACAACAAATCCCGTTCCCGAGCGGAAAGCCAAGCCCGTGACAAGGATATTGAGTTGATCCGCACTGAGCTTAAGCGCGATAGCACTCGTGGCCGCCGCAAGGCTGGTGAGGGCCTCCCGCATCTGACTCTTGGTGAATCGACGCCCCGACCTAGCATCTCGATGACGCAGGCTAGTCCCCGAAGCGTCCAGGTCAGCCCCTTCGACGAGGAGGCCGAGACGGGCATGGGCTCGACTCCCTATCACTCCAGCCTCTCGGCCGGACCCTCCGGTGGCTCCCAGGGCTACCAGCCCTACTCTGCTGGCGGCAGCAGCGCCCAAGTCCAGGCCAATGTGCCGCACCCCTTGCGGCCAACTTCGTCCCAGCGACGGGCGCAGCAAGGTCCTCCTCAAGGCCCTCCGCAGGGTTCTTCTCAGGGCTTCCCTCAGGGGCCACCACCCGCTCACCAGCGATAGAGGACTTGGGGCTGATGAGAAAACGCATGGCATAACGGCCTAGTGGAGCGTACGGACAATGGCATGAGTATGTCCCGGGCGGATGTTTTGTTGTGGTATTTCAGTCTTGTTTTTTTAATGGTGTATCTCGGAACATGGGGCAAGCAGCACTCCCATGGATAGAATGGCAACCCGCGAGAATTATTTGGGCGGATGTATTGGTTTGACGAAAATGGATGTTGAGGGATTGCCAGAGTGCATCTCACATTCTCACGAAGTTAAGACATTAGAATATCATTATTACCTGGTCAATCTTATTATAGTTCTTGTATGACTGTCCCTGAAGTGCATTGTCTCTAGCGTGAGACAACGTGGTTTAGCAGATGTGTTCAGGTGGGGGAGCATCTCCATCCTTGGAGCCTAGGTCTGTCTTAAGCACACGGCCGAAGAGCTCAAGCAAGACTTCGAAGCAAATCTTGGTGATGGCCGGGTCGTAGCGACCTTTGCTAAGCTCATCGCGGATGAAGGCATGCTGAGCCCAGGCAAACTCGTAGAAGCTGGTCACGACGCCAGCTTCCCGCAGCTTGGCTCGAATAAGGTCACGTCCGGCATCTGGGACGTGGGTATCCTTGACGCCAAAGATCATGGCAACCTCACCCTTGAACTTGTGGAAGAGATCAAGAGTGTGGATGCTGTTGGCCGGGGGCGTAGGGTCGGAGTTTGCAGCGTCATAGGGGCCGAGAGTGCGGGAGTGGATGTCCGTGGCGAAATAGGCAACACAAGCAGTGATGCGAGGGTCAAGCTGGGTTGAGTGAGTCTCTTTGTGCTGGTTGTTTGAGTGTTGCGAAAATGTCGGGTATACTTACAGCAGCGCGGACGGCGAGGTGGCCACCGAGACACATTCCTGTAGAGCCGATGAGGCCAGTGCATGTTGGGAGGGTAAGGAGGAAGTCGACGGTTGCTTGGGAGTCTGCGTCGTAGGATTCGAGGGTCTGGAGGGAGGGTGGTGTCAGTGAGTTGAGGCGTTAGAGATGGGAGAACGGGGTTTAATGTGGATGAACCTTTTGGATCTTGAATTGGTTACCCCGGTCTGTGTCTTCGACGTCGTACTTGAGGGGCTCAGGGCCGGTGAAGTCGTGGTAGGAGGATGGTGCGGCGACGATGTAGCCCTGACCGGCGATTTGGCGAGCGAAGCGGGCGACGGGGCCGGTCACTGGGGATGTGAGTTTGTGTTTGGAGGGATGAGATGTGTAGGTTGTTGTGAGGAGAAGTACCTTGGTAAATCTCACTGAAGAGACATACGCCGGGGAAGCGTCTTTTTTACAGGGGCGATGATATGAATTAGTTGAGTGTCTCTCGATGAAGTGACAGGTATCCGAGGACTGCGGGATTCATGGAATTGGTGCTCACGCGTTGGGATAGCCGGGGATAGTAGGATGAAAGACAAATATCCCTAACCATGGGTTGTAAGTAAAGTCGGCGATACTAGGTAGAACGAGGTGATGAGGGGTTGTGTGAAGGAGGGGTAGGTATAATTACGCATAGTGCCATCCTTTCCATTGGCGGTGGTAGGGACGTCGACGTGGGATTCCTTGATCAACATTTTGTCTGTTTATTAGTTTAGAAGACTGTGGTTTGAGATGAGATGAGTTATGTTTAGGCTAGGAAGAGTTGATTGAGGTTGTTTGGAGCTGAAGGGCAATAGTTGTGATGGTGTTGAGGTCGTTATGAGAATAAGCGTCTAAATATCCGATAAGCGATCATTACTAAGCACTGTATCTGGAAGCTTTCCTAATGCGTGGAAGTTTCGCAACTTGTTTCCTCATCTATTTAGGTGTCTGTCGGCCTTGACTTCACGAGACTTGCATCCATCGAGGCATCCCATAGGATCCGACCCTTCTCGTTCATTGAAACAACAGACCTCCCAACTCAACCCTCAAATAGGCACGATTCGTTCCCATTCAGGTCGCATGAGTTGGAAGGATTATCCCTGACAGTGCTCTGTTGGCCAACGGCTGAGCAGGGATCTCCGCGGTGTCCAATCCCTCCGGGCGAGTGACGTATGTTCTCTCTTCATTTCGCGGGGCCAATTGCATGTGCCCTTTGCTGAGTGCAAGGGTCAAGGCATAAGAGATGAAACTGCGCAGGAGGGAGAAACAGCTGTTTACATAGTCAGCCGGATATATGCATGGCGAGAAAGAGGAAGAGGATCATCCCCCCGCCACCGCGGTCTAAGCCTTGTTGCTTCTTGTTGGAAGGAATGGAGGGGGGGCTGAGCGCGAGGGAGCAGTTCCATGTAGAATGATAATGCTGTTGGTTATTGTTTTCGGTCTCTATAAAGCTGCGATGTGCGCCTGACTCCATTCCCGTCATTCTCTCAACTAATCTCAACTCCCACATTGACGATTACACATTCTTCAAAATGACCCCTACCAGATCCCAACAAATGCTCAAGGCCGCCTGTCTAGCCGGCCTCTTCGTCGGGAACTCGATCGCCCAGTCTGAATCCGAGACCATCATGGGCTGCAACATCGTGGGCTGTCCGAAATCCGACGCCGCCGCGACGCCCAACTGCACCCTCCTCGGCGAGTTCTACGGATCCATAGGCTTTGCGAGAATCCCGGTGGACTCAAAGTCGCCGCTTTCTGGTCTGTCCTGGACTGAGGTCGTAGGGGCTGAGTCGCTACAAGGTCATGACGATGACGATGATGAGAATGATCGTTTGTTCAAAAAACACTTCTTTCTGGGAACGCCCTCTGATGTCGACCTCTCCGAAGTGACTGCTTGCGCCATCTTTTTCGGAAACGTGAGCAACGCCGTGGACTTTGAAGGGGGGCAGAGACTCAGTGAGGGCACATGCCAGGATGCCATGTCAAAGGAATGTGTTGCGGCACTGAACAAGCGGGCGAGCGAGGTGGACGTCGACGGCCTCTCTGCCGCAGAGTCCTGCTCCAAGATCGGCAAGGAGCTGACGGACAACATGGACTCTGCCTGCTCGAAATTCGCCCCTGGAAAGAAATGGACAAACGTTACTGTCCAAGGTGAGAGAGCCCTTTAGCCGACTCGAGATGGTGCGCTGCTAACGGTTGACGTCTCAGCTCTATCTGGCCCAGGTGCCCCAGATGCCATCACTTCCAAAGAGAACGAGACCTCGAACTGCTGGCCTGTTCTTCCCAAATCGAACGATCTCACTCTCGTCGAGACCCTCGAGTCAACGGTAAGTCCTTCAAACCCCCTCTCTCCCTATTTCCTCGTCTGCTATGGATCATAGCTAACAATAAGCCAACTACAGGGGAGTTTCCTAATCAATGACCTTGCAGACGCCTTGTTTGGCGTTGTGCCAATCTTGACTGTCTTCTTCCCGGGTAACTCGTCTGAGCTGACTCGAGTGGAGAGCCAGATGACCTGTCTGAAGACGATCGAGAAGGACAGCGTGACTGAGAAGAATAAGGATGATGGCAGCGCTGACAGGGATGAAGATGCTGGCGTCATGGCTCGCCCGAATGCTGTGGTGCTTGGGGTTTCTTCCTTGTTGGCCCTGGCGGTTGCGTGTGTTTTGTAGTTTGCCATGATGGCACTGATTGATGCTTGTTTGTCCTTTTTTTTCTTTGCGGGTATCAGTACCTAGGTAGTTAGCTGTGTTGGTTATAGAAGACGTCCCGTGAGGAATGAACTTTTACTTGTTCGTCCGCTTCAACGAGCGTCGTGATAACCGATTCTACCCTTGGATTGGTGGGCTATGAATCTCGTCTAAGTTAGAGGTCTGCCGAGTAGCCTGAACCCACTCGCTAAAGGTGATTCTACCATGGACACTTTCCTGGAACAAAGTCTTTGGATCTCTGGCGATATGTCTCGGCCGAGAACGATAGAGATGGACGTCACTCTAAAGCATCTGCCGACGCATGAGGATAATCGTTGTATACAGGAAATTCTGGCTCCTTGGAAAACATAACGCTGCGTTGGAGGAATTTAAGACTATTTTTTTTTAATATATATATATGTATGTATATGAGGGCCCGGAGATCATGTCTGTCCAAGTACCGTATCGATGGTGATGTGATGCAGAGGTAGGTACATCCGGAGTGCTTGTGGATCCTTCTCCGTACCGCTCCGCTCCGGAATTCGGTGACACGGACTCTTGAGGAATACGGAGTATATTTATTACCTACATGGGAGACGAAGCGAGCGGCAGGTGATTGGATGACCGGACTTTATAGCACATGAGTCTTTGCCAACTCGGTCTATAGTACAGGTACGTCACCCCTACCCAACATTTAGGTCGGTACCTGATCTGATATAGCCTTGGCCTGACCTGGTCTTTGAATGATCAAAGTACCTAGTATTTCCCGAATCCAGGCGTCTGCATGACAACGAACAAAAGCTGCAAGTACCGTCTGACCCGGCATCGGGGACCTACGAAGTAAAACGTGGACGCGTCTCGTGCATGATTAATATCCTGCAGCTTGCGCACCGCTTTTTCAGAGGATCAACAAAGAGCACAAAAAAAAAGAAAAAAGCATGTGGTTTCGAGGCACATCAGAAGCAATGTAGGGAGTAAGTACTGTGTACGTACCTGTGTTGTTGAGCTGGCGTCAGGGATGTACATGTTTGTTACTGTGGCTTGACAGAGAACCCCTCCATCTGGTTGGCTGGTGAGGGTCCAAATGAACAAGAAGCCGGGGCTGGTGCCAGTATGCAGGTACGTACCCTGGGTGGCTTGCTCCCTGTCCGCTCTTTGTGAGACCCGCCCACCAACCCCATCAATCACAAGGATCTTGCATCCCGTCACTTTGTCCAGGTGGTCACAACTTTTTGGCTACGTTACTGAGCTTCCTTCCGCTGTCACTTCACTCTATCGTTCCCACTACATCGTTCCACGAGAATTCCGACCTTCTCGTTGTCCCAGCATCATCTACAAGCCCGTGAAAAAAGCTTCAATCTCCGGTTATCTTGATATTTTTCTGTTCTTGTCGCGACTCCTACGAAAGAAACGAAAGAAACGAAAGAAACACAAGAACTGCCGTTGCCAAGGCCCACGTACCTCTCGAATCCCCTCCACGGATGCTCGACCTCCAGCCTCCCAAGCTATAATCTCTCTCCTCTCCTCCCGCCTTTCCCGCATTCATCTCCTTCCACACGATCGCAAACTATGAACGGACACTTTTCTGCCGTCGGCGAGAAGCCGGGGGCCGGCAGCTATGAGCATGGTGTCCAGGTCATAGACGAAGACAAGGAGTTCAAGTGAGAATGAAATCCATACCGCCTCTGCGCTTCCAGTTGTGATATACTGACCGACTCTCCCCTTTGCCCAGTGACAATCTCAACGGCTACCTCCAGCTCACCGACGTGGCCGATTCAGGCTTCAACTACCACCTCATCTCCGTCTTCGGCTCCCAGTCCACCGGAAAGTCGACCCTCCTCAACAACCTGTTTGGTACCGACTTCTCCGTCATGTCCGAGACCGAGCGCCGCCAGACCACAAAGGGCATCTGGATGTCCAAGAACAAGCGCGAGGAGAGTGCTGGCACTAAGATGGCCGACAACATCCTTGTCATGGACGTCGAGGGTACCGACGGTCGTGAGCGCGGCGAGGACCAGGACTTCGAGCGCAAAAGCGCCCTCTTTGCGCTCGCCACCAGTGAGGTTCTGATCATCAACATCTGGGAGCACCAGGTCGGTCTATACCAGGGCGCCAATATGGGTCTGCTCAAGACTGTGTTTGAAGTCAACCTACAGCTCTTCCTCAAAGACAAACAGTAGGTCACAGCGCACAAGGACGCCAATTGACAACCTCATGCACTAACTATAGTCCCCTAGGTCAACACCGAGGTCCCTCCTCTTCTTCGTCATTCGCGACCATCTCGGCCACACCCCGCTAGTCAACCTCCGCAACACGCTTATTCAGGATCTAACCACCATCTGGACCTCCATCTCCAAACCCCAGGGACTCGAGGGCTCACGCATCGAGGACTACTTCGACTTTGGCTTCGCCGCACTGCCCCACAAGATCCTGCAGGGCGATAAGTTTATAGATGAGGTGCAGAAGCTGGGTTCAAGGTTCACCGCAGGGCATCGCCACAACAAGCCCGGGTTGCATGGTGACCAGGAGCTCGAGGGCGGCCTTTTCCTCCCCGAATACCACCGACGAATTCCCGCAGACGGCTTCTCCCTCTATGCCGAGGGCATCTGGGACCAAATCGTGAGCAACAAGGACCTGGACCTTCCCACCCAACAAGAGCTCCTTGCCCAGTTCCGATGCGACGAGATTTCTAGGGACGTCCTCATCAACTTTGATCTGGTCATCTCGCCCTTTGAGGAGAAGCAGGCTGAGGCGACGAGACTAGGGCTTGCCTCGGTCCTGCCCGACCTGGGCAAATCAGGAAGCGAGGCTCGTGTGAAATGCATCAATGCTTTCGAACTGCAAGCTAGCCGGTACCACAAAGGTGTCTACGCCCGCAAGAGGCAAGAGCTAGAAGGAAAGGTTGACGCTCGGCTCAAGGCCCTCTACCAGGGTCAACTAGCCGCCGCTCACAAGGCCGGCGTTGCTGCCTTTGGCGAGGCGGTTGCCAACAAGGTCAAGGCTGGTCAAAAGGCCGGAGGCGCTTATGAGTTTGCCGAGATTGTCACCAACGAGAAGCGCAAGACGATGGATATCTTCAGTGTCGAAGCTCAGAGCCTCCTCATCGAGGGTGTGGCCTGGACTAACTTTGCGCCACAGCTCTCCCTGTTCGAAAAGGAACTCGACGAAGAGAGCGCCAAACTGCGAAAGGAGGAGATGCGACGACTTGCGACACGGGTCGAGCGATGGGTCAAGTCACGGCTGGGAGACGCCATCGGCCTCGAGTTCAACAAGCTGGGCAGCGGCCGGGGAGGCACCGGAGCTCCTGAAACCGGCGAGAAGCCTCTGACCGAAAAGGATCTCTGGGACAGGGTCTGGGTTGTCTTCACGGGCATTGTGCAGGAGGCCGAGGTCAGATTCGCTGATCGAGCCAAGAGCTTCGATGCCACCAGTGAAGAAGTGGCAATTGGTGCATGGCGGTTGCGCCGGAAGAGCTGGACCGCTCTTAGAGAGAAGATTGACGATGAGGTCATGGAGGGCAACCTCCTCCTGAAGCTCAGGGAGAACTTCGAGGACAAGTTCCGGTATGACGAGGCCGGCGTCCCTCGGATCTGGAGGCCCAGCGATGACATTGAGGGCATCTATACGCGGGCACGCGAGTCCACGCTCACCCTCATCCCTCTTCTATCCAAGTTCCGGCTCTCCGTAACGTCCGCACCGCCAGACCTACCTGCCTTTGTTGGGACGCAGCCGAGCGGTGTTGAGGCCGGCGACGAAGAAGATCTGGCCCCCATCGGAGGCATCGACGAAGAGGATGGCAAGAGCCTCGAGGAGGAGATGACAGTTCTGAGCGAGAGCAAGCGACAGGATCTTGTTGTACGCTTCAAGAAGACGGCCGACGGGGTCTACGTTGAGGCCAAACGGGGAGCCATTGGCGGAGTTGCCCATATCCCCTGGTACTTTTACGGGCTGCTCCTGGCTCTGGGTTGGAATGAGATTTTTATGGGTAAGTGCTGTTGCTTGAGTCGTCTTCACGTATCGTTACTGACAGTGGTCGTTTGTAGTTCTGCGAAACCCCTTCCTCTGCATTCTCATCCTCCTCGTCGCAGGAGGAACGTATGTGGCATACACGCTCAACCTCCTCGGGCCCATGGCGCAAATGACCAACGCCGCGGCCACGCAGGGCGTGGAGATTGCCAAGCAGCAACTCCGCGACTTCATCGCCAACTCGGACGTGGCGAGACAGGCGGTTGGCATGCCCGCCCGCAGTGACAGCGACAACATCAGCATGGACACTTTGGATAACCGGGGGAGGAAGGTTAACTCCACGGAACAGGATGACGGCGATGACATCTAATGAGTTGGCAGCGTCTCGATTGCTTAAGCGTACTTGTAGACCTTGCCGGGTATGAGATTAGCGAACAGGATATAATGTCTACTTTGATACAACCAGTTCCTTTGCGCCCCGTTCTATCGTGATGAACCATTTTCCAACCTATAATGTCAACTCAGGCGTCTATTCCAAATTGCCCCCTAAAACGCTTCCAACCCAGCCGGTGTGCCAAACCATGAGCCCAACTCCGATAAATCCTGATCCTTATCCCCCGAGAAGAAGTCGGTCAGTCTGGCTGTCTCGCCGTCGTCCTCGGCTGGCCACTCAACCTTGACACCGTTGCCCTTGCTCTCGAGCATGTCCTTGGCTGTACCCCAGCTGAAACGACACTCGGATCCCCAACCGAATACGGGATGCATGTTGCCTTTCATCCATGTGACGCAACGCGGATCAGACGGGTACCCAGATCCCCATGCCATTCCCTCTGCCTCTGCTTTAGTTTCCTCGTCAGCTTGCGAGTCGAATAAGACCTCCAGCGCAGCGTCGCGGGTGACTTTTGCGCAGACCGAGGCGGCACTGACGCAGGGATAGAGACTGTCGGCTTTCTTGGCAACGGTGATTTTCGCCGTAGGGAAGAAGCGTTGTAGCTTGGCCTGGTATGAGGCGGGTTGACCGATGGTGTCGACGTAGATTTCCTGGATATTCACACCAAGCGCATACACGGCCTTGATGAGGCTCACGGTGGCGTCCATGGCCTGGGCATTGAGGTTATACGGCGCCGAAGGGCGGAACATATTTGCACCAATATCACGGGCCGACAACGAAGCAGTAGCCCAGCCGCAAGATTCGTAGAGGTCAGAGCCAGGCGTGCACAGCGCACGGATGAGGTTAGAGCGGACAGCCGGTGTGAGGACCTTTGAGTCGTCGAAGTGGTGAGTGTCGCGGAGGAGAGAGTCCGCGAGCGTGATGGGTAGGAAGAAGACGCCGTACACCATGGGGCCGAGGACGGGGCCACGGCCGGCTTCGTCGACGCCGAGACAGCAGGGGGGAGCGGAGGCGGGATCGGAGGGGAGGAGGGTTGGAGGAATGGCGGAGACGTGGGTGAAGGAGGAGCCGGAGAGGAGTTGGGGGGTGTGGACTGAGGGGGGGATGAAGGGCGATGATGATGAGGTGGAGGGGGGGGGGATTGACTCTGTGGGTGGAGGGACGTCGTTGTCGGTGTTTGGTGGTGAGTCGGTCATGGTTGTGGTGGTGGTTGTTGTGATGATGG